>VYZQ01042803.1:17205-35299 GCA_013400655.1 Mystacornis crossleyi
ATGAAAGCAAGTAACTACTTCATTCCTCAGATTGTTCCCTGCAAGATCCAACTTTGCATGGCAATATTTATAAGAGATGAGAATTTTATTTGACTGCTCACTTCTAAAGTTTCTGCAACATCCAGCTGGAGAGATAAGCAGGCAGCCCAATAAATGTCAAACAACTTTAAAACATTAGAAGAATGGCGAAAACTTCTGACTTTACTGTGTTTGGCTATCAAACAGCAAAGGATGAAAACTAGATATGACAAAAAGTAAAGTAGGGCTCACACATTTCACGGATTGCTGTAGAAATGTCTAGTTCAAGGGGGATCTGTAATCCCCAGAGGGAGAAAAGAATCCCCCAAACTAAAAATCTATTTAGAATTTTTAGAAATTAATAAATTAGGTTTCATTTCACTCCCACTTTTGAAATAGTTCAGCTGAAAAAGTGTAGGCTCGGGGTCAAGACACCTGTCCTTTGAGTTGCACATATACACAGGGATTTTTATTTGCAAACTACACTCTATGAAATTGAGTCTTGAATGTGCTTTTCTCTGTAAAGTGCAGAAACATTCAGAAGGTAGTGGAGCTGGCCAGGGGACAGCTTATTGAAAGCTCTAAATGATTAAGCCATTAAATTAGTAAAGCTCTGTAGCCCCAGACAGTCACTTCCAGCATGTGTCACTGGATTTGGGATGAGCTTATTAAGGAGGAGAGACACGGGAAACGTGAGAAGTAAATTAGGTAGTTGTTTTAAGAATATGAAGAATGTAGCAGTACTGTTTATTTCTTGCTATACTGCAAGTTTGGTGCAAATTTAGACAGTCACAGGTGACCTCAAGATCACAGATACTGAGGTCACACATATGTTTAATCAGCTCAATTTTTGCACAACTTTATATACTCATTTAGGCAGAGACAGTTTCTTAAATTAGGAAGCTTTGGATCAGAATATAGCCTAAATTCCTCCGTAGCAGTTAATTAGTACCTTCTTTTGATACATTCCCAGAGAGAAAGAAACTAAATAAATGAACAAGAAGCTTAATTCCTTTTACAGTCAATGACAAGTGATGAGCACTCTTAAAGCCTCATTCAGTCTGCCTAACCCTAGATTAGCTCTCTAAAAGTACCTCTCCTTCCCCTGACAGTGAAAAGAGCCTTATGTGGCTGACTGTGTCAGTCACAAAGAAAGAGAAAGACACCACAGAGAACCTCCTGTGGCGCAGGAGAAAGGTTACAACACTCTTAAGATTTCTGATGCTCTCAACAGCTGTGGCCATCCTTTTCTCTCTTGTATATTCAAACACCATCCCACTTGGAAAAAATAGGAAAAGTCAAGTAAAAGTACTATCCCCACAGTTATTCTCACTATCCACAGCTGTTACTGGAAGAGAGCAGCTAACCTATATGAAGGCTGTATGTGGGAGGACCGTGAACTTGCAGACATTCCTGCAGGGAGCTTTAATCCTGCAAGGGAAGGAATTCGCTGAATCGCCCACCAGCACCAGCACACCACGAGCAACAATTTTTACATGTAACCTTAATTAACAAGAGCACCATAACAGCCTACAGAACCTCCATTTAAAAGTTTGACATAGAGTTCCCATGGTCCACCCCATACATTTGCTTAAAAATAAGTGTGTGGGAGCCTGAAAACAATTTTACCCTTTTTAGCTTTCAAACAACTGGAAAATGTCACAACCATTGACACCACTTAGAAGGATTTGTTTTCTTCTCAGTTACTTAGGCACTGCCTCAGGTGAAGATGTGATTTTGCTTCAGATTGAACTGGGGTCAACTCAGGCTCCATCTGATGAAGAAAATGTTGAAAATACTGGAACAACTTTGTATTGCAGGTGCTTCCACTGTAGTGTTCCAGGTATGCACATGAGGGAAAAGCCTGTGGGCCAGAGGAAGTAAATAAAGAAGATTCTCTAACAGCAGCTGTGGGCATTAAAGGCCATATGCAGAATCAGTGATTAAGCAAACCTAAACCATATTAAAAGGATCACAGTATAGCAATCCATTAAATTAAAACTGAAAAACACTTCCAAGAAAAAAAAGAATCAGTTAAAAATACAAATAATTTCGTGGTTTCTTTTCAGATGGGAACTCCATGGAAATGCTTTCTATGCATACAGAGTTACATGCAGCAGAGATAAAAAATAACCCATTTACATTGTAACCAACTGCCATGACTGCATTTCTTATTTTAAATACTGTTTTGCTAAATGTTATGGAATAAGTATATACCTGAATAAACCCTAAGAAAATAGATAGGAACTTCAGTCCTGATCAAAAGCTTCAAGCACAGAAGTAAATTTTAAGGCAGACTTCACATATCAGAAGATACACTGAGCTCAGTGAAACTATGGATATTTAACTTCCCCACTAGGTCAGAGTTTTAAAGATGCTGTTACAAACAATACCAGTAAGTGCTGCACACCTTGTCTGCAGTAAAAGAATAGTTTCCATGGCTGTCAATACAGGACCTTCCATGTATAATTCAGTCATTTGCAAATCGTACAGTAAAAATAATTATAGAGAACTCCAGCTTCTCAGAAAAGGGAGGCTCTGTAATTCAGAAACCACTTTTTCCACTGGAATTAAATGGGAAAGTTGGAAATGCAAAATGAGAATGTTGGGCTAGGTTTTCACTCTCCTTGTTCCAATTACACTGCCTGTCTCAGGCCCTAATTAGCTAGCTGAAAATTTCCCTATATAGGCAAGATCTGAGCTTCGGCACTTCCTTCATCAGCTTCTCTCTCCCTCCTATCAGCCTGTGGGCTGTCAGAGCCAGGCAGGGTAGTCCTACCACCTCCCTGAGAGTTCCCAGGTCTTGGGAAGACCCCAATCAAACAGTGATAGAAAGGCCAACACGCAGATCTTCCCTGAAAGACTCATTATTTTGGGGGGAAAACAGCTGAAGCGGCTCTGGCTGCATCTGGTATCTTCACTGTCCCGCAGCCTCCTCCACTGACTGAACTGCAAGGTCCAAGAATGCTGGAGCCGTGCAGAAATTTTGTCACAAATGGAGGAAGGCAAGGATGCAAATATCCCTGGTTTACCTTCCTTCACAGTCTTCTTCCTAAGTCAGGGCTGTTCTCTCCCTTTCAGGCATATCAGAGAGACTTTTCCCTCAACAGTACTCTTACAAGATAGTTTAAGCAAAGGTTTTCAAGCAGCTACCTTGAAATCTGAGACAAACTCCAATACTGGTCCCAGCTCAAGAGAAATAGGCTCTCTTGCCAATATTTCTCTCTCCATTTCCTTCTCCCACTTTGTCCTGCTTTCCCAATATTTGCAGAGGTATTGAATTGTGGGTTATAAAGTTTGATGGAAAGGAAAAACCACAATCAAACCCACCGGCAGGTCATCAACTACAACCAGACTGGGTCAACAAACTACAAGCCAGGTATCATATTTACATTAGTAATTTAAATTTAAATTACATACAGGTAATTCAGCGTGGTGCCATTCCTCCCTCATCACTCCATGTGGGACAGATTGAAACAGACAGAAGTTTTGCCAGTGCTTTCACTAGGGCCATGATTTCATCTGGATAAAAATCCATGCTATAAAATTGTAAATCAACTGCACATCAAGGATGGAGTAGTTGTCACTATCACTGCAACTTTAAACAAGACACTTACTTTTAATATGGGTTGAATTGAAGCCAGGGAGTAATAGAGCTAAATCTGTATGCAATGCTTTTCCACTTACTTTTTCTCAAGTAATATGTATCCAATTGAGCAACAATAACAAAGGAGAACCACACATGTACTCTTGCAAAACATACTTACAGCATTTAGTAATTTTCAATAGACAAATAAGACGTGACAGATGGATTTGAGAAAGTTGGGTTGACGAGATTTACTCATGTGGAGGCAAAAATCAGGGTTACTTTATTAAAAAAATCTGCAAATCAAGGAATTGTTAATGGAAACTCTCTCTTTGAGCTTATTTGTTTATATTTAAATGGTATTGTAGCCGGTTCCATCTCTGTTTGTGCTGTTACCTCCCCATACAGAGGACAGCAAAAAAAAAATACGAAACAATAAACGATACAAGAAATCCATCTGGAGTTAAGGCTATATTTATTGTTTTAAACTTTGCACACTCAACTTGATCACCATCTTTCTGAGAGCTCTGTGCTCAATAGGAGTTTCCTGAACAGAATCTGTGACCTGGTGACACAATATAGAGATTAACAACCAACATCAGAATTGAAGTCAGTGAGATTAGAAAAAACACAAAAACACACCCCAAAAAAAAAAAAAAAAAAAGGGGCAAACCCAAAAACCCCTCCATTCTTAACAGGAAGATTCGTTCACTTTTGGTATATCAACAATGACATTTCTTTTTACTCTACAATAAGGATAAAAAGTCTTTGAAGGACACAAAAAGAGGAGATCAGTGGCTGAAGAGCTCGACAGAGCTTTCAGTTTTATGGCTGGTTTTACCACATTTAGGCTATGATCCAGCTCTTAGTGACTTCAGTGAACTTGGGATCAGGCTTTTAATCATATCAATTCCTTTCGACTGAAATAAGGAAATGAGTATCACCTGAGTAAAACCTTTCCAATTCATGCACAAAGATGAAAATGTTTGGAAACTTTATAAAGCACAAAGCAAAACCCAGAAGCTACTGAACAGGAGCTTCACCACAAATTTCAGATGGACAAGGATTTCCCTACTGCTGTCCTCAAATTTCCTTTCTTTAATATGCCATCAGAATCAAGGTGATATAAACCAAATAACCAGAACTCTGTTTCACAAGGAACAGAAAGAACCTTTTTAGATCACAGATGTGGCCTTAACATATGCATTTATACACTTTCTCTTCCACTTCCTATCCATACCATGCCCCGTAGGATGCTTCTAATCTTCTGCAAGACTGAGCGACAAGAAGTTAAGAGGAAGTAAGAACAGGAGTTCACCAAAACTTCTGTCCAGCAACCGGGAAATGGCAGGGCTAATACTGGGCCTTTGAAAGCAAGTGACCATAGGAAATCAAGGTTGGCAGGGATTTAACCCTTCATGACTCATTTTGCTAACTTTTAAAGCAAATGCCTGAGCTTTTTAACCATGTTTGACATCTAATTAGTGGAGACAAACAAGAAGTTAAAATACATCCTTGATTTTCTTTTGAAATAAAGCACCGACAATTAGCTCCAAGGTATTTGTTTAGACAAACAACAAGCACACTGACTGTCACAGAAAAGTGAAGTCACCTGGGTCATTCTTTTCACCCTGCATGTCTGGGATTTTTTTTTTCAATATCGTAAGTTTATTTTACTCAACCACATCTCTTCATGGAGATGAAGAATGGGTAAGTAACTGGGTAGCTTCTTTTCCTACTTGCAAGTAGTTTAAATAGAGATGAATCACTTGTTAGCAGATAGTCACATGGCGGTGAAGTATATCCAGAGAGATCTAAGTATTAGCATGTGAGGTATTCTGTCAGTGCCTAAAAGACATATTTTCAATACTCACAGCGTTTAAGGATGTTCCTACGCAAGGTGTTAATATTGATCTGTGCACTGAGTACTGTACTGGAAGTAAAATTTGTCTGGAAAAGCACCAGCTGACAAGGCTTAGTCTTCCCCGACTAATAATGATATCCCCATACCTGGGGATCAATGCAACAGCACTCTCCTATTGACCTGGCCAAGCATTTACACTGGTACTTAACATTAAGCATGTAAGCAGTCCGATCTGATTTTTAGAGTTATGCATGTTTTAAGTCCAATAGGTGACTCAAAGGCTACACTGTGAATTCCTGTAAGTATTCAGACTTCACCTTGGTTTGGATTAACTACACATTTACAGTCTTCACTACATAGGAAACAGGGTTATTCACCATTTGAACTCATTTTTGCTGCACAATGATCCACCAAATATAAAACAGTTTTGATGTTCAGCTCAGTTTCCTGTTTTGCTCATATAGAACTGACCATATAGCAAAATCTGGTATCTGATATTTTAAAAAATGAAAATGAGACTCTTTATCCCAGCAAGAGCAGAACTGGAAAACAACCAATCGGCAGAGCAGCAAAATATTTTTTAAAGAGTCTATAGATACAGAACCAGTGGGGAGGGGACAAAAAAAGAAAAAAAGAAGAGGAAAAAGAGAAAAGAAAAAAAGAAAAAGAAAACCACCATCAGTCACATTTGGCTACTCTTTGAAAGTAGTTTCTGTGCATTTAGCCAGGATGAGCAGGGGTAGCAGACTTGAGCCATGGATAAACTGTAAAAGGGTGAAAAAAAACCCCAATAATTAATTAGCCATTAAACCCCTTTAGAGGATATTTTTATAGCATTTATGCTTCTATATACTAATCTGAGTTTCAGTATGGTTGTAGAAGTTTGGAAGCAATTAAGAGTTCTTTAATCAGTTTTTTGACATGACATGTAGTTACAGTAGAAGGTTTCTTTAGACTCCATTATTCGAAATAATCAATTTTGTGTTAAATACAATTTTTTTTTTCTCATTAACAGACTTTGAACCCCTTAAACTGTTCTTTTCATTCATACACTTTCAAGTTTAAATACACACAAATATGCATATATGTGTTCTTTAAGAAAACCCAGCACATGCATTTATTTCACACAGTGCATCCAAGTTTTGCAGGTGCTTAATTCTTTTTTTTCATCTGGAGTGTGAAAATGACGCCTGCTCTGTATCAGAGAGGACTTTCCCCACTCTCATTTGCAGCAGGAGAAAGACGGAAAAAAAAAAAAAGAAGGAAAACGTATTTCTACTGGCAAGAGATGTATTGACACCATGCTGTAAACTGAGATTGACATCTATGACCAGGCATGCACACACATGTTCTCTTTTTCCCTCTGTAGAAGCAGTGTGTTATTTTTCCTCTCTCCTTTCAGAACCGTAGCTGCTGCTCCTTCTCTCAGCCTTCAATAATCTGAGAATTATGAGGAGGCAGCTCTTCAGAGAGATGTGCATGTACCTAGGTGTATAGTTCTCCGTTTTAGAAAAAAAATACTCTACAGCTCTTATATTTTAAACTTCTTCCCCAGTTGTACATTCTCCAGATTTGATGAATTCTTCTGAAAATGTACTTAGAGTGGAACTATGCTGATAAAGAGAAGAGCCTGTCTACTTCACTGTTCTCCTTTAATACTGGCACTATTATACAAAAGTTAATTACTGACAACTGCAGTGTGAGTGGCATTACACAATTTCAAACGTAAACGTAATCTCACAGCTCTCTTTCTTCAGTTATACCTTCCCTGTGATCGCTAATGACACACATCAGACTACACCGAAAACAACCCTGGTTCAAATAAATCGCACTGCATTAAACATCCATAGGCAGCATTTTCTAGTGCCTAGCAGTCCTCTCCTCCTTTTCTGGACTGATCTGTTCCTTTCAGTTTATAGTTTCTTGGCAAACCCACCATCTACTGCTTATGTTAGGCATCTGATTGTCAGATTTGTACAAACTGAATATTCATGACTTGAAAATTAACCACTTCATGCCTAAAATATAAATTTAAAAAGATATAAATCTTCATCTATTCCATGATGTTTAAAGCAGATCTGGGATTGTGGCTGCACTGCATGCCCAGCACAGGGGAGATGAGCTGGGTGGCCAAACGCGACTCATCGTTTTGAAGAGTAAAGTCCGGTGAAATAGCACAAGACTGAAAAATGCTCTAACAGGGATCAGCACGATCCGGAGTCCTCGTCTGCAACCGCAACTAACTCTTCTTTGTCTGGGTTTAAACTGCCTGGTACCGACCGCAGCACGGAGGGGCTTTTTAAGTAAATGTTTTCAGAAATTTCTCCCAATGTCAATTTCCCCTTTGGAAAATAAGGAAGAGCAGCGAGGAAGGTGAGGAGGGAGGGAGCGACGGGGCAAGGAGGAGAGAGGTTCGGAGGAAAACCGAGAATGAGAGAACAACAGACTTACCTTTATACGATAATTTGAGCCTTGGCACATTATTCTTCACATGCTGGCAGTTGACTCTTCCTGCTAGTAATACTCCCAAGGAAAGCAAGGCAATCCCCCTGAGCCAGCCCATGCTGCAGCAGCCACTGTAGGGTCCCCGCCAGCCGCAGCCGTGGCGCTCCCCGTCCTGCCGGGCGCCGCCGGGGAACTTCAGGCAACCTGGGGAGCGGAGGTAACAGGTGATGGGGGTGGGCTCCGCTCCGCGCCCGCCGCGCCCCGCCGCTGCCGCCGCTGCCGCCCCGGNCAGCACATGCAAGGAGCTAAAAGAAAAAAAAAAAAAATCCCAAAAAGAAAAAGAAACACATCGCGGCAGAGATGAGAGAACAGAAACCTCCGCCGCGCTTGGGGAAGGCACGGAGCTAGACATTTCACCAGCTGTTTCATGTCATTGTCCAGGTTGTTGGGTTTGGTTTTGCTTGGTTTGGGTTTGTTGGGCTTTGGTTGGTTGGTTGTTCGGTTTGGGGTTTTTTAAATCGTTTTACAGTTCTAATCAAAAGATGCACGTCCCACGTTAAAAACAACAACGGCACAACACAGCCCACGGCGTTGCTACCCACATAAATAACAGCTTCTGCCCATGGTGTAATCCTCTTCGGGTTGTTCCCAGTTAAAAACAAGTAACAAAGTCTCCCATCAGCATAACTTTACCACTGAAGCTTTTAAAGCCTTGTTAGGGAAGGTTACTCTAACCCTCCCTCCTTCCCCACCTCCTGCATTACTTCAATTCAGGAAAAGAAATTCCTAGTAAAGCCCACTTCAACAATCAGTTCAAGACATGGACAGGTCTAGAGGGGCTCATAAATTACACAGGACTATTCTCTGAAGTGTTCTTGTAAGTTGAAAATGTTCCAAACCTTCCAATTTCTAGGACTGTGTGATTATTGTAATATATTTTTGTGCAATGAACTAGATAAAGATTTTTTTGTTTGTTTGTTTAGACAAAAGGACACAAAGAATCCCCAGAGGTCTTTAAGGAGGTGTAAATACAAACATATAAGCAAAAATAAGTTCTTCCCTCCCACATATCTGAACAAACCCCTTCTAGTGAGTGATGGTTTATTAAAATTTCCATGATGTGCTGAATATCAATGTAATGTGTATTTTGGAATGTAATGTCTTACACAGATTTGTACCCTATGTTACATTCCTAATCAGTATTGACAGAAACACTGGCAATCAGCCTCGGTAAAACATTGGCATCATCAAAGAAGTGTGATGACCCCTCTGTATTTCACTCTATGGTTTTCCAGAGCATGTGAGTGCCTTATGCCTACGAGTCTATGGCATTTCAGTGAGAGTCCCTTCCTTCCTTTTACCACTATTTACTGTGGTTTAAAAATCAGTTATCTAGCCCCACTGATGGTGACCACACTACACACTGAATTACACTAACACAGCAACTCTCTTCTGTGTTCAGACCTAGATACTAAACCAGCATTTAGGAAATAGTTTTAAATTTAAAAGTGAAGTTCACAGTTGAAAAAGCGGGTGTCAGTATGGTTCTAATTAAAATGTAAAGACTTGTGCAGAACAAGGGTTGGTGCAGTGGTAAAACAAGGGCTAAAATTCTGTCATTGCTGCTTTCATTGCTTAATATTCACACACCAGTGGAAGAGAAGGGGCTTTTTCCTTCTCCTTTTTAACAAATTCTTCTGCTTCCTGAGCTTAATTCATTAATCCCATGGCATTGTATCTGCCAGATTCAGCAATTCTATTGATCAGCAGCATTGTTAAGAAAAGAAAATAAAAAAATAATGTTGATTTTGGTCATTCCCACACTTGTTATCCTGAGCATTTTCATGCTCCAGGCAGTGGATTAGAGCTCCAGAATGACAAGAGACGCCTGTCTGTTTTCCATGGATTACTTGCTACAGACATTCACTCTGCAAAGGAATTCATGTCACTTTGAGATTATTTGGAGAATTGGCCTAATGAATTATCCTTTTGTATTGAGCAAACAATTAGAAACAAAACACAAAAGATGCACCATATTCAGGACTTTATCAAGCACATCATTTTACACTGATGTTGTTACACTCAATTTACTTCTAGTTGCATAAAGAAGGCACAGCTACTTCTTTTTTATCTTAAGAAGATAGTACAAAGCTAAAAACATATCTTTCTCATGTAGAATGAGAATGTGCAACACTCCAGATTATTTTTCATCAATCAAAAAAACAAACCACATTCCCAGTCAATATATATTTTCCCCAGAAAACGTATGGATTAGATACAATGAATACTAACTTATCCAAGATTGCATCTGAGAGATAAAATACAGCGTTATTTGAGAGATGAGAGAGACTTTTTGCATCCTTCATGTTAGAGACCACTCACTTTTTGCCTTCCTCTGTGGGATACAGCAGTCCAAAAACACAGAGAAGGGTAAAATCTGATCCTTCTGCTATTTAGCGCTAAGTAGTGCTAATCTGCTAGTCAGGAGAGCATATGCTACACCCCCTTATAAGGAGAGGGGCAGTGGCAGCACTTCAGTGGTGCTCGAAGAGGCTTTGTATCTCTCAGGCACCCATTGCCATATGGTGCTTCTGCCAAGGCGAAACTGGGCTCTGCTTGGAAGGAATGATTTGGCCAAGGCTCTTACAGCCAGTGCCAGAAATGTCACTGGGAATTTAGGGTGGGCAACAACTCATTTTCAAATAACAATCTATTCACCTTTTTTCTTTGGTCTTTTGAAA
This sequence comes from Mystacornis crossleyi, assembly GCA_013400655.1. NCBI lineage: Eukaryota > Metazoa > Chordata > Aves > Passeriformes > Timaliidae > Mystacornis > Mystacornis crossleyi. Next base: position 27,860 of record VYZQ01042803.1, read on the forward strand.
AAGATCTAGCTGCTGAATTTAGAGAGAGGCAAAAAAGTAAAATCCAGACATTCTCAGTTCTTAAGATAATGCCCTTATCCCCTGAAGAAATGAAGACCACAGTTATTAGCTTCATGAATTATTCCATTACTGGGAAGCAAGTTCATAAGAAATAACAGTTCTTCTGCATCTTTTCCCGTATTTGTTGCAGATTTTATTTTTATTTTCTGTGATGGTATTTATAAGACATTCTATATAGTGTTTTATGTTTCAAACCCCAGATAGGCCCTTGTGGGCTCTGTTTAACATTTCTGCTCTCATGCTGTGTTGCGTTATGATTTGGAGTTTTTTTATGCCACCTTCCAATATGTGCAGGAACTTCACATTGATAGATCCCACAAAAAGTTATACTTGGATGGTTCTGGGCTTTCACTGTTGACCTTCCATGCAGAATTACTCTAACAATCACTTATGAGTTGGCATCATTTGGTGCTTCTCATTACTCAGAAATAGTATTACTTGACTCATGATTACTTCAAACCTTGCTGCTTGCTGTGATTTTTCTGCTTAGAAGCTCTTGAAAGCTTAACTGCTGTAAGAAAGTTGTTAGTGTGCTTTAGAAATGGACTTCTGTTTTCAGGATTGTTTCCTGTTTTTGGATGAGTCATTACTTGTTTATATGGATGTGATCAGGTCCTTCTCAGAACTACGCAGGATTTACTAGAATCCGGTTTTGACACTTGGTACTAATCCAGTAATCTTTAAGACAAAGATTTCTTGAGTTGAGAGTGCAATTTCTGACTAAAATCAGAGAAAAAAACCCAAAACTTCTCATTCTGCATCTGATTAATAAAAACCTCCTCAGAGAGCACACTCATGCAGGAAATGTGAAATCTTAGATTAATTAATTAATTAATTAAAGTTAACTCAGATTATTTTTGTCTATAGCAGGTGAATTGCTTGATAAGCAGAATATTTACAATTCTGCAAAGGGTCCCTTTGAAATTCTCCAGCTGTATATATAATACTTTGAAAATGCTTTCAAATAACTGGATCATTATTGGTCCAAAAGGAGGCTTAGTCTAGAAAACAATTTTAAGTGTATTTTTCATGGGATGTGTGAGAGACCCAGAATGCAGTGTCACAACCTAGTGACTTCAGAAGCAAAATCTCCTGTAAGAATATCCAGACATCATCTACCATATTTTACTCTTACGTCACAGGCTGCCACTCTCTTATGTGGGATGCTACAAACTTATTGCGGGAACATACTAGAAACATGATGAACAAGAATGTTTAAAAATAATGCTTTTGGACATATGAAAGGAGTTGTTTTTCACACAGTTGCAGTGCATGCACCTGCTGATGGAATAAAAAGAATCATCAAGTGGCATTGGGGAAAAGCAGCAATGCAGAGGAACTTCGAACTGGCCTCTCTCCTGAAGGCAACATGTCATGAATCTCTACCTCTGAAGTTCAAGTCCTTTGTCTATACAAGACAGGAATCTAAACCTGAAATCCGTTTGACATGAAGCTTATTGCTGACACAATTGTTCTCTTTGTCTCATGGAAGAAAAAAAAACCAAAAAGAAGGAAACCCATAAAAGCCCTATATAGTGAAGAAAAATACCTCTGATAGCCAAACCTGCTGAACTGGATATCAGCTATTACTTTTACAGTGTTGATGATTATCACATTAGCTCAAGAGGTTATAAGTATCTGTTTCCACCTGTTTTTTAGGGAAATTAAAATTCTGTTGAGTGGCACTTTTTGAATTCTGAAGCAATCACAGAGCAAATTGATTTAAAAACACATCAGCAAAAAGAGCTGTGCAGGTGTAGAGTTTAAAATTTTGGCAAACTGGAGTTGCCAAAATCATCAGCTTGCATTTAGATCTGGAAATATTCTTGCCTTTGGAAGTCTAGACATGTCTTTTCCCAGCACTCCCTTGGGCTATGTTGCATTTGGTAGCCTTATTCAAATCTCCTCAATCTACATAAATCTGTAACATTTCTTATTATTGAATGTGATTGGGTTGCTAACCACACCAGTCAGTATCTGCGTTCTCTCAATAACACTGCATCTTACCATCTTGTCACAATCAACTTTCCTTTCATTTCTCAGGACTAATGAGACTGTACTCTATGTGATGCTAGTACTTTTGGCAGCATAATGGGATCTGTATCAGTATGATGTGTTTTATTCACAATGCTTTCAGGTCTATTAAACACCTCATCAAACTCTTCAAAAATTTTCTTTGCATCCTGTTCTGTAGACAGGTTATATGCCTCTCTGAACAGCAACATTTTCAGATTGCTCTTCAAACCTAAACAAATCTTTTTTATTCCCTTGGCCTCTGCTGCCTGATGTTCATCTCAGACACAGATGTACAGCACCTGTGATATGCAGAGCCATGGTAAGAAACCCACCTTAACAGCTCAGTGTCAGGCATGTGACTTTAATACGAGTTACAAAAAGTTTATTTTCCCCAATTCCTGGTATAGGTCAGTAGCTTCTGTTTTCAATGGATTAACTCCAGGGTACTCATGCAAATTGCACAAAACTTCCAAGTCTTTTAACTTCCAAGCACAGAGACTTCTGTCCATCTAATTGCTTATGTTTATTGGCTGTTGGGCCTTCACTGAGGAAATACTGGACATATGTTTTCTTACAGGAGATGAGGGAAATGCAAAGAAATATTTGATGTTCTAATTCTTCAGAAAGAAGCCAATTTAAGAAAAATCAAGGGAAAGGGAAAGGGAAAACCAAAGAAACAGCAGCTATGAAACAGCAAAAGAAACAGCAGCTATTTTGGCTCCTTAAATCCTATTCCTGGCCCGATGTATTGAACTTTGTTGGGGGAAGTCTAATCAGTCCAGAAGGTCTCCTCCCAAATGGCCCACTGCAGAATCACTTGCTCCTCTATCCCAAGAGATTTAATGATTGGTGGATCTCTGAAAAGACAGATAATAAACCAGTTCTGTCCTTTTCTCCACTACTGCCTGTAGAGACAACTTGCAAGGTGTGTTACACACGAGTTACACATTAAGCTATTTTGGCCTTCAAATCCAATTTTGGCTTTTATCACCCACTTTTTTTTTCCGAATTGGAACAACTGACAATACACAAAATATTTTCTTGCAAAAAACTCAACCAACCACTATGATCAGAAAAATAAGACATAGATCAGGTTAGGATTTTCTGCTTGTCTTTGAAAGTCCTCTTATGTTCTGATTTGCATCTTTAGACCCCTGTATATCTTTCAAGGTCTGATCCTAAGGGATTTCCCCAAGGCCACACACTAAGACGTTAATGTGATGAGAAATTGATCATGCATTTCTCACGTACTATGCCAACAGCCACATCCTTACCTCTTCATTTGTCATAGTATGCAAGTCATTCCTGTCAACCCTAAAAGTCCCTCCTTATCACTCCATATACAGAAAATCCCCAGTTCTATTGTACCTGGGATTCATCATGGCCAACCTTTTGGCCCTATGTAATTTTGCTTAGTAACATTTAGTGCCAACAGTCAAAGGCTTGAAAGACACAACACTATCTTTTGTGCTGTCCATTTATCACAGGCTTTTAAATAGTCCAGGTGAATTGCAGCAAACCTCAAACTGAAAGCGTGTGCAGCATCTGCTATGATCATTGTTCTTTTCTGGACCTTTCTTCTTTCTTTTTTTTTTTTTTTTTTTTTTNTCTATTTTTTTTTTTTTCCTTCTTGTGCTGAGTGGGTCATTAGTATATGACAGAGATTTAAAACCAACAAAAATGTAACCAGCAACTGTCATCTTCATGTATATTCTATATTTGACTTTCCAGTCTGGAAAACTTTTTAATGAGGATGCTTTTTTTCACAGACGAACTGCAAGTCAGATTCTGTTGAAGAGTGTGTGGGTGCAAATTTTCTTTGGAAGATCAAACAATATCACACAAACATAGGGCCTAAAGAGTCAGTTTATGGCTTCTGATGCCAAAACTGATAGGTATTTAATCACTGCTCAGACAGCCTGTGGAAACTGGGAATGGTAAGTAAACTGTGATAGCTTAGGAAAACTTGGTTGAGCTTTCAATAATTTGACCTCTGGGAATGCTTTTAGAGTCAGCAATATGTACAAGTGTGTGCTAGAAGAGGAGAGAGGGGAATTCAAAGAAAAACAAGCTCTAAGAAAGCATTAACTAACTCTCTCTTTCCCACTCAGAATTCCCAGTGAATAGGGATTTCAGCAGGGGAGGGGAATTTTATCCCTCCTCCCTCCTCTAGTTTGCATTTGTAACTATTTCAGAAAATCTTTACAGTGCATTATTTTTCTATTTGCTTTTTTGACATCAGACTTCATGATATTTTAGACAGGTAAATATAGACATTAGAAAGAAAGATTCCTTCTCTCTCCTGAAGTGTTGAAATCCAAAATAAAGTTAGGATGGAGCTTAACCAGTCAGTCACATAAATCTTGTTTGTGGAAATCCAAATGTAGGTTGGACACATGCACACACATATACCATGAGAGCTTTTTTTTTTTTAGGAAAATAACTGAAAACACAGCTTGGTTTCTGTTTCTTAGGCATTCTAGAAATACTTCAAATACTTTGACAATTGTACGTGCGTACAGGGAGAATAACTACGAAGAGCATCAGGTAATAAAACAAACATCCCTGACTCTACAATGAGGATTTTTACACCAGTACTTAGTCTTGGAGAAAGTGCAGTCAAACCCAAGTCTGAACAGCTGCAGTCCCCCTTCCCTCTTTTCTCTCCAGGCAGGATATGAAGCTGCAGTTTCAGTGCTCAGAACTCCCTGGAGCATCTCACCCAGTGACCAGTGACTAACAGCAGTGGTAGAGGTGGTAAAAGTGGCAAAGGAAAGGGAACATATGGCCAGATGCAGGGAGGAGCACTGCACCAAGGCAGCCTGACACCTTGTGAGAGATCATATGATAATGGAGACCCGCTGACACTGTGTAACATCTTTTTGCTCTCTCAGAGCCTGTCCTGTTCCCTGTAATTGAGGAGAAGGAAAGACAAAGATGCTGGTACTGACAGTAAATATTTCCCACAACAGTGGAAGTTCTTGATTCTGAACCAGAATTAGCTACTGAGCAGCACCTTAGTGACTTGTGGTCAGACTAGGAAGGAAAAAATTTATATACTAGTAAGCCACATTTTCTGTGCATGTAAAGTGGTTTAATTAAAAGATACGTTCTATTATACCAAAATAGTCATGGAAGAAGGCTGGACTCATAGCCACACTATGTATCTATATACATACACACATAAAGACAATACATGTTCATATTGATAGTATAGCATAAAATTAGCATCATTAGCCATTAGCCCCTGGCATTTTACAATATCTCACAGAATTATCCCTCAGGTTTTCTTTTTTGCTGGTTTTTTTTTTCCTTTCTGTTTAAATCTTATAGCATCATGTACTAGTTTCATGCATCTCTCAGCCAAATTCTTAAATACCTTAATTATTTCTTAAAGTTTACCTATCAATTTTTTAAGCTATAAATGTGTCCGTGAAGGTTGCTTTTCTTCCTTTTTTTTTTTAATGTTTGTCTCTACCTTCAAGTGAAACAGAGCAAAATATGTCCATAAAGATGAAAATTTCATTGTTTATACTGATCAGCACAGACTAGGCAGTGAGGGGGAAAAAACTGAGGCATCTGTTGAATACAAATCAAGGCAGCAGGTTGGTGTGTGAGTTCTTAGGTTCTGAAGCTACTTGTCATCTGCTTTTAGTGACTGAAACCTCACTCTTGCTCCTCTCCCTCCTCCATCACAGGACACAGCTATGGAAAATACTGTCACTCCAGGAAGGTTACTTTACGTGAAACTGCGAAATGTGATGCATGCAAAAACTCAGTCTTTACCCATTTGCAGCAGTGTTCCACGTCAAACTTAAGTTTGCCAATGACAATTTTGTTCTAAAAACACCCTTTAGGCTGCTGATAAAGAGCCTTTAAACTACTTGCGTGATGTTGCTAATGGGGAACAATGTGCCTAAGACCAGAATTAGTGTCCTTAAAGGTTTTATTGTGGTGGCAGACCCAACTGTTAGGAGAGCTGACTTGTGCCCAAAAGGTCTATTTTGTGTTTCAGCAACAGGGTCTTTCCTAACAAATTGTGAAAACTGGAAGGATAAGAGGAAAAAAACCAGCACCCCATACTTCAAACGAATCTTGTTTCCAATCTTTCTTGCAAAGTGTTGAACGATACATGACATCATATGATGTGTGGTAATTCTCCTTTCTCTATTTTGAAGGGAATAAATGGGTTCTATTTCTGAGAAAACACATTAAAGCCAAATTCTACTGTCAGTTACCCTGATGTCAGCCCCTAGCAAAAACAATTCAAATGCAGTTTCTCTGGATTCATACTGATGTAAAGGACAGCAGAATGTGGTGCTTGAAAAAGCAGCTGTCACCTTATGGAAAACTTATGAAATATCTTACTTGGAAACAAGCGCTCTTCTGTGCAGTTTATTTCCCTGTACTTCTTTTCTTCTGGTTATTTTTTTCTGAAGACAGTGTTTTAAAACAGAATCACTGTTGTTTCCTAAGAATTTATCTGCTTCTGCACTTATTCCCCACCTGACATCATAATTCTCTGGATGTGATATAATAATCATTTTTACAATGACCAATTGTGGTTCTACAAGCTGGGCTTAAAATCTGATCCAAAAAATGCCTTTTACTCTGATATCTTACATAACGTCATATCAAATTTTGTCTCAAGAGATAATAATTTCAACCAAGTGACATCAATTAAGTTTTCATACAAGGGAGTGGTACACTTGGTGTAACTCCCTAGAGATAAATTCCTCCAAACTCTACAGTTTTATGATTTGACCTTTAAAAATATTTCTACTTTCTACCCAATGCTTGGTGATACAAGTCTAATGATTCTGCTGAAGAAGAAAACATTACATATACAGTTCAGTCCAATCTCCCACGGGAGTTAAAAGTTGGAACAAACAGAAGCTTAAGGAAAGAAAAATCAAATGCAAATATATTTCTCATGAATTGTTCAATGAATTTCAGATACCATAGTGATTTATGTGAATAACTTGAAAAACAACATCCTTCTTGACAAGTGCTGAGTGAGTATCCTTCTAAAGTTTGCAGTCTTATGTTTGAGGATACAGTTTCATCCTGTATTTTTGCTCTGAAATTCAGTAGTTCCTCTGTTCATCCTACCATCTTTGGCAGCTTTAACTGGAGTTATTCATGGGTTTCGAATTATGCACATGCTTTGCTGGATCTGCGCCCATGTGTGTTGAAATTTTGTAAAGAGTAGGACAGACAGCACAATCCAGAATCGGGGAGAGCCAAGTTTTGTTCTCTAGCACACTTCAAACTTTAAGGAAGGACCTCCAGGAAAAATAGGTATCTAGGGAAGCAGGTTATCAGATGCTGTGTAAACTAAATGTTACCTTCTTGACAGCTGAC
>VYZQ01042803.1:60936-72805 GCA_013400655.1 Mystacornis crossleyi
CTTAAGATTTGCTGTCAACAAAGTGAAATAATAATTTTTCTATTTTTTTTTTCCTGTTGAAGAGGAGAATACTTCTGTTGCTTCAAGAGTTAAGGAAAAAAAAGTTTTATTTCTACAGAGGAGCATGAAATAGTAGCCACATAGCCCAGAGTGATTTTTTAGGCAGAACTCAAAGTTCACCAATACTTCTGTCTCTCTAGTAACTGTGAGCACAAGGCTTCTACCCATTACCAATTTGATCAGCTCCCATTACAACAACAAAACTTGTGAGGCAATAAAATTTGAAATTTTGCTTTGTACTTTACTATAATCTTTTTTTCTGCTTGACAGTAAAACTTGTTGAAGACCAATGAAAAGCTAAGAACAATAGAAATTAAAATCCTTCTGCTTCTGGGTTCCCAGTTTAAAATCATATTCCATTTCCAAATGGAAACTCTGCTTTGGGCTAGAGATGGCCTTCAGTGTCCCGTGTGCTGACTGGAATAAGTCTGGTGATGTTGATCAAGACCTCAGGGGGATATTGCAAAATCTTAATAGCAGGAATACAGTACTTAGTTACCTCTACACATGATGGAGGTTCTCTAAGGAGCTACCAGTGCCATAGGGTAAGGAGACTTTGTGGTGAAGACCACCAGATTGGCAAAACTCATATGAAAAAAAGTGAAGAAAAAGAAAAGTATAATATCTGTCTGTGTAATTTAGCATATGGGCACAAAAGAAAAATGGACCAATTTTTCTGCCTTTGGAGAGGTTTCCTGCCCCATTCATGAGCGAGCAAGGCTGAATATAGGATTTTCCATTTTCTATTTCTATGGGAGGACCATATTTAGCCAAAATTATTAATTTTGTACTACACCAGCTTAATGAGAAGTTGTCCTGCAACATAAGCATAAACAAAACCTGATCTGCATTTTATTAGGGTAAAGCATCTGGTACATAGTCATACGTAACACGAGAGCTCTTTTGTGGGCTATTGTACATGAGAGCTCGTCTTGTCAAAGGATGGGGCACAAGGCCTTTCCATGCCAGATTCTGCCCTCACAGACAAAACTACTCCCCTGAGTAGAGAATGCTCATTCTCTGTGTACAGCCCTTCAGGAACAAACCTGTTGTAGGCCCAGAAGGGTCTGAAGGTCATAAAGATGAGCTTGGTTTAGGACCTGTTATGCAGTAATGCAGAGGTTATTGACTTCTGGCAATGATTTCTGCAAATATGAGGAAGTAAAACAACTTAAAATTGTCACCTGGGACTGGGAAGTGCCCCACTATCTGCACTAAAAGTCTCTATCTATTAAAGGAAACCCAGTTTAGAGACAAAGCTTCTGCATACTGGAGGCACTGACCAATTTACTTATTCTGTCTGCCACTGAACAAATGAAAGTATTATTAGAAGTCCAGATTTTAATTTCTTTGGCTTTCTCTAAACAGAATGGCAAATATGCAGCATGCAAATTGCAAATTATTTGCAACAGCTGCTCTTTACTAAATTCTCCTCCACTCAGTGGGTTTGGTTCTCATCATCCACCTGAAGAACACAAGTGTTTGTGGCTGGTGCAAATGGAGCTTTGCTCCAGAATGGATGAGGGAGGAATGGGCAGATAGCCCTATTGCCAGAACTTTAGATTTTAATTCTAGATTCAGCCCTGATGTCTCTATAATCATTCAGTAGAATGTGCACAGGATTTCCTGCTTGTCTTTAAATTTTCCAGGTATTGTACAGGGCCTAACTCAATGGAACTCGTCAAAGTTGGCGCATTCCCACAAGAAAAGTGATCATAATGCAATGTAACTTCTCAAAATTACTATAGTAAACACATTACTACATCTCTAAAAATGAAATACACATTTATGGTGAATGCCTCCAGATAGTTTCAAAACTTTTCCATGAAGAATTGCATAGAAATTGTTACTACTTAATGGAAGGGCATTTATAGACATGAGGTTGTAATGAATCTAAATTAATTCCAAACAAATAAGGAGGGGATATATACGTCCAAGGCCACCACATCCTTAACAAAGACCTCTTCTTTTATCCTCAGCACATATCCTCGTTTTTATCCTCAGGAGTTGAGGGCTGCACATAAGCTTTGATCAGCCTTAATTAACTCTGGATTGGATCTGTGTCTGTGAATTGTTTATAGTATCTTGGCTGAAAGCAAGATGCTAACCAATACACTTACGGGGAAAAAAAAAAAAAAACCCAACCTAAAACAGAGTTTGACTTGCTAGATTAATATTATGCCAGCTAGCTTGAAAAAAAAAAAAAGAAAATTTAGCCTTAAATATGTTGCTGTTTCTCTTATTAAAAAAAAGGAAATCCTTACAAATTAGGAGTTGTAACAGTGTTTCCGATGTGGAGTATTTCTGTTGAAAAACTTGGTGAGAAGCCCTTGGTATTGCTCTGTGGCTGGGCTGTGCCCTGCAGCTGTGCCTGGAGCAGAGTGTCAAACACTGAGGCTCCAGTTGTTTTGAGAAGCCAGCTGGGTGTCGGTGGGTGGTTTCCCAGCTGGCATCTTCTCAGGACTTTTGCCCAAGAGTCCCTCTGGCTGGTCAGGCAGCTTAAGAGTTGAACGTGTGGCTGGGATAACATCATCTCACTGCTGTGCTCAGCTGACCTTCACAGTGTTTTTGTTTTGACTCATAGTTGCTTGTAAGGAATTTGCTTTTTCTGTCATTATATAAATACACAGACAGATGCAGGCCAAATCCTGAATCCTTAGCTTTGCAGGCTCCAAGCCCAGCCACAAATCCGAGCCCTGGCTGGGATCTGCACTGAACAGCATTAGGCAAACACAGTGGCTGTGTGGCTTTATATGCACCCAGCCCTGACAACTCTGCAAGGAAACCCACAGGATCTGCACTGATACTGCTGCAGAAACATCCATGAGGCTCACTGACACATGGCAAGAAAGAATTAGGCCAGGCAGATCCCCTTCTCTCAACACCCAGCATGACCAACCACTCTCAGCAAGCTGTGAGATTCACCTATACCACAGTAACTCCCATAGTTTTGTGTTTATATGATGCCAGCAATATCCGCTCAGCCAGAAGGGAGAGGTCCCTTATTGTGGGGAATTCACAGCTCCATTCATTAACAGACAAGGCACAGCAGCGGCTTGTAGGAAAGAGACATCTTCAGAGAAACTGAGAGCAGGTGCTGAACAAGAAGTGTAAGTTTCTGAAAGCATTGATGCCAAAAACAAGATCTGCAGAAATCATAGCTGGTTTTGTTCTCTTATTCCCATACATTACTGCAGGCATCAATGAAGTCATAACAGTGTTACCGAAGTAAATCCAGAAAATAGTGCTTTAGTCAAGGCTTTTTGCACCTCTTAGACAGGAGCAATTCCAGTGACCAATCTTACCTGCCAGAATCAAGTCCTGGGATTAGCTTTGCTGAACGATTTTCAAACTGTGGTTCTCCAAAGTGCTGGTAAATCATCCGTATGTGCTCTCTGGTCTATTAAACAGCATGATCTCATCAGCCCTAAATAGCTGAGCTAAACTCTGTGAGAAACTTTGAGAGCTGACAACAGACTTAGTACCAAACTGTGGGCGTCACTGTCCTCCACAGTACTGTCATTAAAGCCGGCTGTGGGTGGAAGCTTGGAATCACCACTACTGAAGAGAGAAAAGACATTCTGTGGCAATATCTACATTAATCTTTCCCTGGACTGGAGCTCTGGGCTCCAGAGTGTTGATCCCACTGGCTTGGATGTGCTAAGAAGGCAGACAGACATCCCGACGAGCCGGAGGAGATGGTGGTCCCAGCTCTTGGCACTCTTGCTTATCTCTGAAAATGCTTCTGCTCAGCTCCAAAGAGATGTTGATTTCAGACAGATCTTAGGATGTGGCAAGTTTGATTTTAAGCACTAATGGGCATAATTTTTTGCTCTGTAAGGGCCCTCAGCAGCACCGCTGTCAGCTGATGGCATGTGGAGGGTCTGGGTATGGGATGCTCTCATCTGAGCAGGTCCAGCACTGCTTCTTCCATTCCTGCTTCTTAAAAGCTTTGTCTGGCCCTAGGAGCCCTAGAAGGTTCTAAGATGCGAGCTATGGAACTCCAGCTTCTGCGCTGTGGCTTACCAAGGAAGTGTGCTATGTGACAAAGATACATCAGAAAGCATAGAATGCAGAATGAATGTAAATATTGTTTTCAATAGAAAATGTTTAATTTTTTATTTGCTGCTCATGCCTCCAACATGGAGCAATAATTTGAAGTTTAATTTTACCCCCTGTCCTCAATGTAGTCTCTGGTCTAGAGTAAGATATTTCCTCTTTTTTTTCTTTTTTATGTAACATTTGCATGGATACGCTTATTAAGAGAAATCAGATGTTTGAGAAAAGAAACAAACCAATACAAATAATTCAAACTATGCAAAGACAGAAGAAAATAACCCACAAGAGGTTGAAAAATGATAATTTCAATGTTTTCAATTGAAAAATAATTTTGGAAGAGGGTTGCCTTTGCATATAGTTGGAACACTTTCACCCAAAGAGAATTTAGCCTATTTAAACAAAAATGTTCCACAGAAGCATCTCTGTTTTGATGATATTTTTAAATTACAAGGTTTCTGTGGTCATTTTCTGGTGAGAGAAGTAAAAGAAGAAGAAGAAGCAGAGGAAAGTATTGAAAAGCAGACCCTTATGATAGGAAAATATGTTTTACAGCATTTGCAGCTCTGGAGGTTTGGGGAAGATTTCTAAAAGGCTTTTGCTTTTATGCTTTTTTTTTTTTTTTTTTCTAATGCACATCAGAAACACACTCAAGCTGTTTTCGGGAATTGGAGTTGTCCAGTGCATCTCTCTGATCATCTCCAGCTCATTATAATGTGACCCGTGGGCCTGTGTGGTGCTGTGCCCTGGAGTCCTACTGCTCCAAACACCCTAACTAGGGACTTGTTGGGACAGGCAGACTGGATGGGACCTGCAGCAATTTTCTTTTGTGGGAAACCCAGAGCACAGACCGGGGGACTGGAGGCGCCTACTGTACCACGCCGTCTCCCTCGCCAGGGAGTTGGGCTGCCCCCAAGTCTCTCCGTCTAAAATGCAAACTCCATTTGCCGTTTTCCTCCCAGCTTTATTTCAATTTGCATACACCTATGCTGGAAGAATAGATGTACTGTGCATAAATGTCCTAACTGGCACACAAACAAAGATGTTTATACATAAGCAAATTCATCCTTTGTTGGCTATTAGAGTCATTAGTCTCTTTCAAATACTTGAGTCATTCCATTCATGGAGCAGAAAAAGTACCACTGACCTCAGTGACCCATCACACAAGCCAGTGAGCAGCCAGAGATGGAGAAAGAAAGAAAATTCTCACTTAAAAAAAAAAAAAATCCATGAGCTTAAATTTGTTTGCATTAATTGTTTAAAGAATCACAACTCCCAGCTTTGTGAAGAAACTAATTTTCTCAAGAAATTACCAGTGAAGACTGAAGATCGAGGTCTTGATTTGAAGATCATTGTAGTCAATGAAAAGAATCACAGTTTAGTGGGTTTGGTGAATGCTTCTTCCTACTTTCAAGACTGTTTGAAAAACCACAATTTCCAACCCGTTCAACTACATAAGGAGATGGACCATCTTTCCAAAACAGAGATATCCAATATCCACAGACAAGGAAAGTCAGTTTGAAGAGATATGTTGACACGTAAGGGAATAGGGAGTGGGTGGGGAAATGAAGGAAAAATAAGATATTATTTTCTTCATGTCCCTGCAGAGTGGGATGCAGGACAGAGAACATAAATTTAGGCCTCTGCTGCTGGGAACAGGAGAGGTGTCAGAAATCACACATTTTGCAGTGTGTTCCTCTACAAGAAAGTCCTTTGAGAGAAAAGCCTCTAAGTGTGTGAGCAGAACCCATAAAATTTTACACCCACCCCCCCCAAAAAAGGAAGAATCGAGAGTCCAAACCTGCCACAAAACCTCGACCCTTCGTTTAAATTTGTCTGCAATGCTTTTACAAGACATAGGTTTAAAAAGGCTGCGTGCTTGCCGTAAAAAAGTTACATCTATAACTTTTTCATTGTAGCAAGCTGTTCTTGCCAGTGCCAAGATATTATTTTTTATACACAACAGCATGCATATATGGTTTTAAAATTCTGTACAGTAGTTTCATACCAAACTCTTCATTGTTTATATAATTTTTCATGTCAAAATGCATTCTGTGTTCCAGAAAAAATGGAATATATCATATTTTAATCATTTTGCATAAATTGTGTTTACTGTGGGTTTCAAAAAAGCCTTTTCCTTCCAACTACCAATCTGATTGAAAACAATTAGGCTTCTGGCACAAGACTCTGAGCAATATTCAGCACAAATTCCATTTCATTCTATTATTAATAGATGTGATATGTGAAAAATGAAGATGTATGGCTACTTGTTTCTGTTTATAATTATAGCAATGCCATTCCTATTTTCCCTCTTTTATATACACTTTTTAGAACCTTTGAGTTGGATATCTATATGTTTGTGATCTCTTATCCAAAGGGCAAAATGACAATGAAAATAAGAGCAGCTATCCTGTTACAAGATTAATTTGGGTATGATAAATGAGTGTTTTTAGAATGAATTGCATAGGTTACCACTTAAACAGGTCTTGGCAGCAAACCAGCCCTTTTCTTCAACAAAAAAGGGGGGGGTAAAAATGTAGAGAATGTATAAATGAGTTGATTGCCCCAGGATGTCTCTCTCAAGAAGGATTAGATAAACCTACTGGGGCATTTTCTATCCCCACAAAAGCACTATTTGTGCTACAAAAGTTCACCCCAATAATCATGTTACTACAGAAAAAAAAGGAAAAAAAAAGCAGGTTTTCTGCTCCTTTATAACCTCTTGTAATACATTTGAAGTCATAGGTGCCACTAAGTCAGCTCTGTACTGCAGGCGCAGCCTATCCAAAGAGTGGGAGTGAGAACAAGTTCTCTAAAATACTCTTCTGCGGAGACAGGGAAAGCCAAACTGTATTTTCCTGGTATCATTGAAAAAAGTACTTTGAAATCAAACTCCACAGTCCAGGCACAGCTTTGTCAGGGTTGTGCAGGTTTTAACTTCCAGGTTTTAAGTGTACTCTGACCTTAGGTTCAGGCTGTGGTTGGCCTCACATGTACACTTTGTAAGAAATAAAACAGCAGTAGTATTTGAAGGGCAGCTCCCGGTCACGCACATTCTTATTCCTAAAGCTGTTCCAGTTGAGACACAGGGATTTCTGAAATGCCCAATCAGTTATGAGTAAGATCCAGCATGGCTTAAGGCCAGTCATGATATACATTTGATGAGATGGGACATCTGTGTTTCAGTTTGGTCTCTTTATAAGAAATTTATTGGCAGGAATAAGTCTAAACCATTGTCCAGGTATGTGACAAGACAACTGGAATATTTTTTGGTGGAGCCTTGCAATTTTTCTTCCCTTTGCCTTGTTTTTCTTGCAAGCGTTCTTCCTATAGGTGTTTAATGAAGACAGAATGTCTTCCTCACCTTGATCATTGCATTTTTTCCTCTAATCTTTCTTAAAACTTTTAAAGCTGCCATAGCTGTTCAGATCAAGAGCCCAGTTCCTTCCTGTGGAAGACATCAGTAGACATTTATGGAAATAATATAAGAAAAATGGAAAGAAAAAGGGAACCATCCTCCCAGGAGAGTATAATCAGATTTTCTGAGGGCGCAGCTGATAGGCTCTTCTCCATGGTTTTTTGTTTCATCCCGCTTTTGCTTCACTTATTTGGCTCAAAATCCAGTGGCATTGGGCTTCAACTTATGCTTTTTTTGTCTGTGCAAAGAAGATACCTCATTAAAAAAAGGTATATTAGCTGGTAGATTTGTTGTGGTGGTTGTTGTTGTCTCCTAAACCCTAGGTTACAGAAAATCTGACTTTTTATATTCCCTTTTGGGTTAAAAGACTTGAACTGGGCATGGCAAGAAAAGGTTGAACAGTGAGACAAGATTTAACAAAAAGTAGGGACAAGGAGAATTGTACAAAACATGATCAGCAAAAACAGAGATGAGAGAAAGACTGGTGATGGGCATTGCTTAGAACAGAAAGAAGAGATTTTTCAAAGGTGCAAGGACTTTAAATGGGATCTAAACAACCTGAACACCAACACTGTCTCTTAACCACTGCTCTGTGTTGTCTCCAGATATTTTGTTCATACCAGAGTGCTCTGTTCATTAAAATTCATACATCTACAAACAAGCAAAACAAAAAGCCCAAAACCAGATAAACAAACCAATCAAATGCTGATGCATAACAGAGAGGAAAATAAAAGGAAAGATTCCCTCCCTAGCCCCAGCTGTTCATATTTATATTCACTTGGCAAACACTTGAAAGGCTTTCTATCTGATGCATTTGTGAATGTCTGAGGGGGAAAAACGGATCCTGGATAGATTCATACCAAGATATTGTTATATTTCATGGCAATCACAACCATCTTGATGATATATTATATTTCTCTTGTTCTGTGTTTGAGCTACACTGTGGGTTTATGGGATGGAAAGGACAGGGATGTGGCTTTCAGAAGCTGTTTATTTCAGGATGACCTGTGTAAAGGATTTTCATCAGTCCATGGCATGTGGTTCATATCAGAATGTAGGGAAGGATACAGGTATTTCTTAAGTGGGAGGATGGCACACTCACTTCTAAAACAAGTGCTACAGGAACACTTTCGTTAAGTAGGAGTGAAAACATGGCTTCACGGACCAGCCTTTGGGTAGCAAAACAGGAGATCAGCCACTTTGTTCCACTTGCCCCTGGCACACTATTTGCATATGAATGAACTGTCTTGAATTTAAATATAAGCCTTCCGAAAGAGCTGGTGCTCAGTCCAAACAAAATAAATAATTTCCCTGAGATCTGAAGAGAAGGTAAATTTATTCATAAAATTATGACTGTGAATTGTGATTCTGCCACTTATATTTGAGTGTTGAAGACAGCAGTCAAATTTCCCACTGTGACACAAGCCACTATTGACAACAGAGAAACGTGTCTATGTGCAAAGCGCTCTGGCATGAATGCTGTCATAAAATTTATGGCTGACTTTAAGACAAGGAACATTCTGATTATAGGTACTTCTTGGAAAGGGCGAGTGAAAAAAAATTATTAATTCTATTTGTATTTTGCATTTCAGGGAGCAAGACAGCCTCATCCAAAACCCAGTTAAGCAAAATATTATATTCCAATTGTTTTCACTGAACGCTGGGACCCGGGGTCCTCAGAGACTCAGATGTTACACACACCAAGGAATATACAATTTCTGCCCCAAATAGTTTGCAATATAAACCTCTAAACCATTAGTGCATAACTGAGATTTCTTTTAGACCTACAGATATCAAAGAAAATAGTTGCTTGTGCCTGAAAGCTGAAGATAGTAGCAGCATTCGGAATCAGAAAAGATGAAATAATATCCACCATTCACCACTGAGACTTTAAGGAAGTAAACAGAATGATCATTAAATCTTGTCAAGCAAGATCCTTTTCCACATAGAAATTTCAACCTTCCAGCCCAGATCAGACGCAGGTGCTGAAGCGGTCACCCTAAATATAAATCCCAAATTCTGCTCAGAATATTCTGAGTTCCCTGATTTTGTTTGGTTAGAAACATAGGATGATTTGGGTTGGAATGGATGTTTAAAGATCATTTAGTCCAACCCCCAAAGGGGGTTGGGGGTTGTCCCTAGTCACCCTTAGCAAGAGAGGGAGTTTTATGGAAGACATATCCCCAGGGACACACTGGGCAATCACGCAGGGACATGAAGAGTATGTCACATTGCTGTATGTGTCATAGCTCCAATACCATACAGTTTTGGAGGCAGATGGAAGACAGATCAGGTACAAAGGGTGTATGTATGTCTGGAAACACAATGTATTTCCAGTGCCAGTATTTGATAGGGTTAGCTTGGCCCGCACTGCTGGTTACAAGTTGTTCTGTTCAAAAGATTAAGAACTATGAAATCAAAAAATACTCAAGAAGTCCTGTTAAAAACACTGCAAATGCATTCCTGAATTTGCTTTCGGTTGTTTACACCTTATGCTGCAGATGGTGTATATCATACAGATAGTAACCACTTGCAAAGAAATGTCACATACACAGTTGACTGTTCAAAGCAATTTCCTTTTCTTTGTTTTTTCTCTTTTTTTTTTTTTAAAGAATATTTTTTCCTGTTTTAATGCTGCTTCTGACAGCAGATAGCAAGTCACCTCAGTCACCAGAAAACAAATGGTTCTGATTTTTCTTCATTGTTAGTTGGATGTTTGTGGTTTTCCAGTCCTGGTTGTTAAAGTTCATTCAAAAACAGCCCAAGGTAAACATCCAAAGGCTCTTTTTACATTCACCCATTTTTAACATTTTCTCGTCTCTCAGTAAAAATTATTCCAGGCCTGCGGGGACTGAAAGACATTGTGGTCATCTCTGTGTGCTTCAAGAAACACAAGAGGGTTGTGCGAATTCTCAGTTAAAGAGAAGGAGGGAATCCTGAGCTCTCCAAAGGGCTAGGAACTTGCCCACTGATCACAGCAAACTGTGCTGCTGTACCCAAAGAGTAGTGGTTTCAAAGGGCACACATATTAGCACAGGCACAGCATGTGACACCTGCTTTGGGACTCCAACTATCCAACCATTACTCATGTCTTTATCACCTTAAAATTGAATTATTGCTCAGCTCTTCATCTCTGACTGTGTCTATAAAGCACTCTGAAACAGCTTCTAATGCAGTGGTACAAGAAATATTTAATACAGTAACAACTTTGATATTCACTAAGTACAAACTGAAGCAGTCCAGGTTAAATTTTTATATGATATTTTTGACCTTTGACCTGGTAATACCAGTTGTTGGAGAAGTTTGGTCATTTGTACAGTGCTCTCCTGCAAGAAACAGAATGAGGTATTGAGGTTCAAAACAAATAAACATATTGTAATATGTAATATGTGTGAATAGTTGGGTTACTGAAACTCAGAAAGTCGTAACACAAACAATTTCATTAACAGCTTTCACTGATTAAAAAAATCCCTCTGAAAATTGGGATTCTATATAAATAAATAGAGTATCTATCATAATGTTCAGACATTTGAAAACAGAGATAATGTCTATTGAACTTTGGAAAAATGTGACTTTGAAATTATCACTTGAAGAAAGGACATTTACTTTCACTTGGACTGTCATTGGACTTGGGCAATAAGACTCTAATCCCGTGTTTATCAAACGTTGCCTCTCATCAAAATGTTCCTAGAACTTAAATTGAGTCTAGTTTTTACAGCCACTTTCGCTAACCTTGGTCAAGGTACTAATTCATACAATGACCAAATGGAAGGAACTTGGACAAAGTTAGACAGCAGTAAGTCCAAAAATCTCTGTTTCAGCCACATACCTTGTATTGGGTCTGACCAAGGTAAAGTTCACAGCTCTTACAGTGTTGTGCTTTGCATTGGTAGCCAGAAGGGTGTTGATGGTTTACCAAATTATCAACCATCAAGTGTACTATTTCTCCTGTCCTGACCCCACATCCTGCTGGAATGGAGACCACCTGGAGGAATGTGAAAGGACAGGTGATAGTAATGAATAAAATGTATGTTTGATATAAAGATGGTTTAAGGATGTCATTTAAGCTGTATGTGTGGGTAAGAAAGGAGTCCAGTAATGAGAGTATATAGGTTATATGGGATCCAAGCATGACACAAATAGTATGGAATAAGGGGTGGAGATTGTATTGGGTCTGACCAAGGTAAAGTTCACAGCTCTTATAGTGTTTGGTTTTGCATTGGTAGCTGGAAGGGTGTTGATAACAGAGCAGTGTTTTGGCTACTGCCAAGCAGCGCTGTCCCTCTGACATTCCTTCCCACATGAAAGAGGATGGGGGTGTGAAGAGGTGACCCC
>VYZQ01042805.1:10452-15452 GCA_013400655.1 Mystacornis crossleyi
GTGGGGTTTGGCTCAGGCATGCAGAGGGTCCGCTTTGTCCACTCAGTTTGATGGTTTTTGGAGAACCTCTTGCTGCTATCTTCTTTCAATAATGCTTTTGACTGTAGTATAATTAATTACTTTTGTAAATGCTCTTAACTTTAATTTTTTACTGTATTCATTTTCTCATTGTTTCACTGTGCATTTTCACCTTTTGCACTTGTAACTTTGGCCTTTGCCAGAGCACGTGTCCCAAACAGGCACATGTGATTTATCCTACCATGCTGCCAGGAATGCCCCAGTCTGTGGGCTCATAATTCAGGTGCAGAATGACATTTCTGAAATCTGAGTCAGAGATGATTTTCTGACATCTGCTGAGGGCTCTTCATTGTCAAAGAGCTCAGAGGAGCAGAGGGTACACCTCAACAGCCTTGTGGTTTCTTACAGGACTTAGTCTTTGGCAATGTTTATATACAGTTATCTACTTTTTTTTTTCTCCTTTCCNTTGTATTAAAACAGGAGGGTAAGTTATAAAAAAGCTTTTAATTTAAGTTGAAAGTTAGTAATAGTGCAGATGTTAGTCAGGTAAGTTCAGTAATTGTAATGATACTTAACAGTGCCACTATAATTAGCAATCCATTGTTATTTCCAAACATTTTTAGAGGTTTAGCACACAACCGTTCAAAATGGAAACAAGATGATGTCTTGCAGGTGTATTTTATAAAAAAATATATTAATTGAATTTTTAAAGTATTTTAAATCTGTCACTTATGATTGTATGGGACCAAGCATTCCTGAGATTTTGAGCAATTTCCTCAGTCATTTCAAATTTTTTTCTTCTTCCTGTTCGTCATGTAACTCTGCATTTGAGAAATGCCTATGATTGAACATCCAGTGAAACAAGAAATGGTTTTGTATCATTTTCCCTTCTACCATGCTAAATGACTGATCATAAGACATTCTGCTTTCTACTGTCATGTGTAGAACAAAGGTTCACTTTTCAGACAGCTTTTTTCCCCCCCAAACACTTATTTCTATTTCTTTGTACATACACTTGTCCATATAGAAAATTTCTTATGTGTGGCCTCAGTACAATAGGTTATTTGTTATTTTACTTTAAAGACAATACTATTTGTAATTACTTAGAATGCTTAAATGACAACTTCAGTGGGTTCAAATGGTGACGTTTTACAGCTGTTTCCTAAAATTAAGACTGAATATCTACTCTGCAGGATGCGAGTATTCTGTTCTGTCTTAGAGAGGTTCAAATACTATCCTCATTTAGGTGTATCTGAGCTCCCTCCAGTAGTGCATTAAGCAATCTGACTTAACATCTATCACATGTAGTTCAGGCGCTCGCTCATCTCTACCCCAGGGAGAGAACTGTGTGCCTAGTGGCATGTTTTGTTTTTATTTTAAATGTCCAAGGAAAGCGGGTAGTGTTAATAGCATCAGACATCCATTTCCTCGCAATTAGCTGTCTGTGTTGTCACAACGCCCTGCTGCCTTTAAATGCTGTGGGCGAGGAAAGAGAGAGAAAAAGAATGTGTTCATCAAATTTCATTTCAGTCCCATTTGAAACCCTCCCCCCACAATTATTTTTTTTAATTTAGAGATATACTCTAGACCTACATGTAATCTTTTTCTTCCTAAAATTTTTTTATCCACAAAATGCAGATTCATGTTGCCTGGGATATTTTGCAAATTCACGTTGAGCTGTTTTTGATTTTTAAAAACTTGGCGAAGACTAGCCTTTGCATTTTCAATAGAATCTGTTTATATTTAAAAATCAGTTTTGTAAGGCAGGAGNCGTTGTCAATGTTTATATACAGTTATCTACTTTTTTTTTTCTCCTTTCCTGATTACATGGAAGCTCTTTATAAAAAACATTTTGATTGCACCAAAGTGTAGCTATTATTATTGTGCACAAGAACTGGGGGGCAGCATATAATGATAGATATTTTTCATCATGGATGAGCTGCAATCATCACAGTATGCACTTCCTCTCAGCCATATAGCATGGGGAAGCTCACTGTGTAAATTCTGAGACGGTATATTAAAAGGAAATATTTAGGGATGTAGCAGTTGATGAAAAATAAATTGGAAGTATGCTGAGTTAACGAGGGAATGACTCGCAGCTCTTTTAAGTGTGACATGTTTTCAAAGAAAGCTGCCATGAAAAAACATTTCAGCCTGAAATTTAAATGCAGGTTTATAGTCTGTGGTGTTGTAAACAAAGGCTGTGTTTAAACTGGGACCCTGAGTGCATCTAAGTTTCTGAGTCTTCCGTTCCCTCCTGTTGCTGCATGCCAAGCTTATATTCAGGAGGGTCCAACTATGCATCATCAACTTGCTCGTGATCTCTTTGAAGAAGATACCAGATACCGAGGGGAAAGAAGAAGTGGAATTTCTTTCCTGGATGGTCTCTTTTGCCCAAGCAGTGCAGGGATCTGAATACTTCAGCTTCTCAAGGCTTCTCTTTTAAATGAAGGCAGAAGTGGTTACCAGCTCTTCATGATTTGTATTTCATTGGCCAGTTTAAAGATCCTGTTCTGGCTCCCTGATTCCTGGCACTGTGTCTTTCAGAGGATAGGGTGCGAGTGCTGGTCTTCCATTTTGTAAATGAAATGGAACAGGAAAGGCAGGGGTTTTCACAGCTTGAGCAGGGCATGAAGACTGGGACAGGCTTGGTACAGACCCATTTAACTGAGTTATTCTCTTGTTCTGGCATGCTTTGGGCATGGCATATTTTGGCAGTATCACATGCAGCTGTCAGGAGAGCCAATGCCGAGGTCCAAGACCAAAAAGATTAATTCTGCCTTTAGGGAAGGTGATTGGTGTACCACGGCCACAGAAGTGCCGTAGTTGTAAGTAGACACATGAATCCAAAATCACCGAGCACTAGAAAGCTGTATTATTATGGCAAGACTCCTGGCATGCTCCAGTACATGGTGTTTCATGTACCTTGGCTGAACTGGAGTGCATCTGCCTCTGCTCACCCCTCTTCCTTCTTAAAGGGAGTAGCACATCTTAGACAGCATCTCCCATCCAGCTGCAGGAGGGTGAGACTCTTCGTGGTCCAACAGAAGACCTCTTTGCCAGAAGCTACAGCAGAACAGCTGTGGTCTCAGCCTGGGGTTCCTGACTCATTAGACTGGTGGTACCAGGGGCAAGAGAAAGGATTGTTAGTCTTCTGGTTCCTCCCTGGTTTGGACCTCAGCACAGCAGCTGAAGTACCATCCACTGTGAAGTTGCACATTTCAGAAGAAAGATCAGGTTCCCTCCTAGACCATTTGCTCCAGAGACTAAGCATCACCATTTTGAGGGGAGGAAGGTGTGTGTGTGTGGGGGTAGGGAGGTGCTGGGGAGGAAGAGCTACTTCAGTATTTTGAAAGGTTAAAAGGTTAAAAGCTTGCTGGTGGCTCTGAACACACATTGGTATTTAGAAACCAAGTAAAGGCAGTCCAGGAAACCCAGCCTACTCTGAGGGACAAGAGATTTTGATTCCTTCACATGGAATTCAGATAAACAGCCTCTATCTCACAGAAAAGTTGCCCGAGTCCTATGGGATTATATTATAGTGCTCTTAGGTTGTCAGCTATTGCAGAAATCTAAATAATCTAAATCTAAATAAATTCACAGGCCAGTAGAGGAGAGTGAAAAGTATGTTGATATCATTGTGTCACACAGCCCCTCTTTGTTGAATGAAAGAACTGGTGAGCAATCTCTGACAGTTTTTGGCATATTACTCATCCAGTGAATGTCTTATGTAAAATGCAGAAACAGACCAGAAAGCAAATAAGAACCTGAGTTCCTTTGTCCCTAATCAAATGCTACTCTTTCCACTTAGATTTTCTGGGTTTTCTTTCTTACCCTTTCTTTGCAATATTCTTCAGCCATAAGCTATACAGTAGAATACATTCAAATAAAAAGATGGCTACAGATTAGTGTCTGGAACACAAAATATGAATGTGAGTGTTAAGTATCTGGACCAAAACGCTCTTTTACCTCCTGGTACTGTTTAGACTAGAAAGAGACATCAGTTCTGCTGCTTTGGAAAAAAGAAACGACTTCCACTGTATTTTGGGTAGTCTGAACATAATAACATACTAACACATTTGGTGTATGTTAGTCATACTCTGGGCATAGCAACCAAGTAAATCTACCAGGAGTGAGGAACAGGAAATACCTCTCTCTCAGATCCTCTCTGGCTTTCGACTATGTATGCTATGGCATCGTAAACTAAAATCCTTCCTTAGGCTTTTAAGTCCTGTTACGGAAATGGACATGAGGTTATGGTAATAAGTGGTGTGGAGCAGTATCTGTGGAGTGAAACAATTTGTGCTGAGGATGTCATGTCTGTACCATACACATTTGATGGATTTTTGCTTCGGTCACAGTCCCATGGGCTGAAATCCTATTTGCATTTAGACTGCATGAGGTACCCTCCTTGAGCACATCTTAAGGCTTAGTTTCATCTGAAAGAGGCCTCATTCATGTGTTCAGGGAGTGCTCCATTCAACAATTTCTCTGCTGCATTTTCTGATATACACTCCATCCTTTGTTGACGTTGTATCTGGTAGAGTTGTAGGTTTCCTAATAAGGAATGGGAGAACTACACNGGATGCAGGCAGATGCCTGGTGAGGGGGCAGTCAGAGGATTCAGTTTAAAAGCACTTTCCTCATCAAAGCTCAAACACAGGTGCACTCAGCATAAGATCATGCACAAACAAGCACTGGCAAAATTTGAAGAAGTGCCTAAACAATGTACGTATATAATCTCAAAAATTCCAGTAGCAGTCACACAGAACATGTGTGCNATTTCTTAATTTTAGCAACAAGTTGTTTTCTTTAAAGACTGACAAGGTTCAGAATTTGAATTATTTGTGTTTTCAGTACATTTTGGCTTGGTTCTTGCTGTGTTTTTAATTAAAAATAAAAAAAAATTATGTTAGCTAATTCTTGGATGGAATTTACTGAAAATATCTAGAAATCTTTTTTCAATTGTGATTGTAGGAAAG
>VYZQ01042805.1:20452-33992 GCA_013400655.1 Mystacornis crossleyi
AAGGTCCCTTCCAACCCAGGCCATTCTATGAGTCTATTAATGTGCTTTGAAATGGTTCAATCAAAGATAACTTTCTTCCATTTTCAAAAGATTTCAGGATCACAGTGATTTCAATGATGACTCTTTCTCGTACAAACAACGTCTAGTAAAATTCTATATTACAGCTTCATCAAGTGTACTGGCACTAATTTTCTATAATCTTATCTTAGTCTGAATTCCTGGAATGGAGTAGATTATTAATGAAGGTGTTAGGTTGAAAGCTTTTGCAACCTGATAAATAACAATTGAGTGTGTTGATCATTTTGGCAATATCACAATTATTGCTGCAGGTTTTATAATGGTCAGATCTACATGCTTTGTCTCAGAATAAAAAAAGTTAGTTTTGAGTCCAGAAATGCCTACTAAATGTTCAGATGTCTGTCAAGAGACACGGCAATTCTTTGAAACATGGTAATCTTGATTAAACATTTTTAACTCTCTAAGTGTACTTCAGAAATACCTGGACAATTTTTTTTATTCTGACATGTAAAACAAAATGCAAAGAAATCCAGGCCTCAAATAGATATGGAAACTACAATATTGACAAAAAGCTCAGGGAATTTGAAGGGCTAATGGCTTGGGCACTGCCGCGATAGTTAGTACTGGTGCAAGACGTGCCTAACTGTGACTTGGGCAGTGAATAGAAAAACCTGGAAGATCTTTTCTGTTGGAAAATTCTTAAAGATGATACTTTCATATGTTAATGGGAAAAATGACAAAAAAACCTCAGTATGCAGTACAATCTATGAAAGTGAAACTGACTTTTCCTACAAAGGTTTTCAGGTTTAAAAAATGTTGACCTCTGTACCTGTATTTATTTAATTTTGACTATAAGGAGTGCTTATGTGAGGAACGTCTATTACTTTGGTCATCAGGTGGAGGATGCTAGCAGCATCCTCTGTGCTGGTACCAGCTAGCATCCCACGAAAATAGAACTTCTGTGGTAGTGATGCTAAACTAAACTTAGTCAGAAAGAATTGCTCCTTCAAGTCAACTTGTACCTTAAAAGAACCCTGCATTCCCCGGCTGTGAGTGGGCTTGAGCTTGCACATTGCCTTCAGGGATGCAGCAATCCAAGTGAGTTTTGTCCGATATTTCAAAAATTCAAATGTTTTAAGGGAAGGTTTGCCTTTCATCTCCAGGTAACTTTTTCTACCTGTAAATGTTTGAAGATATAATGTGTCATACTGAGTGAAGTACAGGGATTATTTTGCTTTAAAATTCATTGCCATATGAAGACTTTATGTAGGATATTTGCTTCATATCTGCAGATGCTATTGCACTGTGCTCATATTGACTGGGATAGAGTTAATTTTCTTCATAGTAGCTGGTGTGGAACTGTGATTTGGATTTGTGCTGGAAATGGTGTTGATAATACTGGGATATCTTAGTAAATGTTGAGCAGGGCTTACACACAGGCAAGGCCTTTTCTGTTCCTCTCGCTACGCCTTCAGTGAGGAGACTGGGGGTGTACAAGGAGCTGTGAGGGGACACAGTCGGGACAGCTGACCCCCACTGACCCAAAACAGGAACATCCCATATCATATGGCATCATTCTCAGTGTATAAAGCTGGGGGAAGAAAAAAGAAATGGGGATGTTCAGGGTGACGGTGCTTGTCTTCCTAAGTCACTGTTCTGCATGATGGAGCCCTGCTGTCCTGGGTATGGCTGAAAATGTGCCTGTTGAAGCAGTGAACTAATGCCTTGGTTTGCTTTGTTTAGAATCATAGTGTGCAGTGTGTGGTTTCTTGTGATGGTGTGGCAAGCCACAGACCTTCCTGAAGAGCGCTGCGGGGCTGGCTGCCCTGCACTGCTCCGGCTGGGTCTCAGCTTCCGCAACACGGTGGCGATAAAGGAGGCGAGAAGGCTCCCTGCATGGGGACCTCAGAAAATGTTTATTCACATGGTCCCAGAGGCAGAGAGAGCCTCATGGTGACAGGCTGAATCCCCAAGGCAGAGATAGGAAGTCACATGGCATGGACTTAGGGTTTTATATGGGATGAGGGGGGTGGAGAAGCACATGGACTAATGGTCTCAGGGCACAGGGGCGGTACATGGGTGGAGTTGGAGTATTGGGACCAACAGGGAGAACTCGAGGGAGTGGCTAGTATTAGGGGCAGGGAAGGGAAAACCATGTGGGGAGGGCAGGCATTTAGTAAGGAGTGAGCAGGTGCAGCACCACAATTCCCCCTTTCTTACTAAATTGGAGAGGGAAGGGCTTTTCCCTACGACTCTTACAGCTAATTTTTATACAGCAGAAAAAAGGTAAAATAATGCAGAGCAGTTAAATTTAAAATGATGAGGCTTCTGGTTGATGTTGACGTTGGACATCTGTGCCGGCTGAGCTTTCACACTCCAGCTGCTTTTGGAGATTTTTCTATTGGGGCTGCTAAGATGGCTTCCTTCTGGTGACTTCTGGCTTTACTTCTGGTCCCGGTGCATGGCAAACCTGAGGAGAGGGGGGGACCACACCAGACCTCCCACGCTGTGCAGTGCATGGAGATGCAGCTCTGTGCTGATACCCCCGGGGCAGGCTGGTCTGCGCTCTCCCGGGGTCGGCCCTGCTCCATCCGGGACCGGTCCGGGGCCAGTGCTGCTCCTGCAGGTTCGGACCGGGGCGGGGCTTCCTCCCACGTGATTGCAGGCATCATCGGCCCCATGGCCCCAAAGCCCACAGCCCCTCTTCGGCAGCCACTGGGCAGGAGCCCCTTGGCCCTGGCGCTATGCACAGCCACTCCCCCGCCTGCACAGTTTCGTAGGAGCTGGTGGGAGGATGATGTCCCAGCCCTGCACTGCCACTGCTTCCGCCCATGGCTCTGGTGGGGAAGTCCCGATGGAGAGGGGAGGAGCCAACGCTGTTACACCAATCGGTGTTTTGGCGGGGGTTCCAACATAGGGGCACCAAGCAACGCAGGAGGCGGAATTAGAGAGGGGCCAGGGGTTTCAGCGTGGGCGGGGAAAAACGAAGTAGGAAGCGAAGGCACTATGGCGTGGCCATGTGTCGCTGCCATCTTGGCCACAACCCGGAGCTGATACTGCAGGGTACTGGCGGGTCGGGGTGAGGGTTGGGGCCGCACCTGGGCCGGGTTGATCAGTCCCAGCTCTTTAAGGGTACAGGGGAGACCCAGAAGAGCCACAGGGATGGCCACACCCCTGTGTTTCCGATCTCTCCTGAGGATCAGAGGGAGAGGGGAGACAGGGAGGGAGAAGAGACGGAGGGGTTGCTCCTGATAACTAAATAAAACAAGACAAAGGTTAATTCCCTTTATCCCTCGTGTGCAAGAACTCACCACGCACAGCTAATCTTAAAGAAAAACTTTGCCCAAACAGGGGCCACTAAAACTTGCATCTTCTCTTGTTAGAGATGGATTTTTTCTTGCCGTGAGTTCGCATAGGGCGTGACACCCTTCACCCGGACAAGAACCCACCCCCACCACATCATAGAATCTGCTGAGTTGGAAAGGACGTATCAGGATTATGGAGTCCAGCTCCTGGCCCAAGAGTCACACCATGTGCCTGAGGGTGTTCAAATGCTTCTTGAATTCTGTCAGGTTTGGTGCTGTGACCACATCCCTGGGGACCCTGTTCCAGTCCTCACCCATCCTCTGGATGAAAAACCTTTTCCTGGTATCCAACCTAAACCTCCCCCGACTCAGCTTCATGTTGTTTCCTCAAGTCCTGTCTCTGGTCAAAAAAGTGAAAAGACCAGTACCTACCCCTCTGCTTTCTTTCATGAGGAAGTGCCTACAGTTTTTCTATTTTAGTTTCAAACACTTGAGGACAAATGGGCCAAGTTCTGGTGTCGCATCACTGACTTTATTGGCATGCCTGTATTTATATTCTGGTTTAAAAGAGGGGAAAATAAGTATTTCCAACATGACTATAATATTTGAAAGCTTTGCTTTTAAAAGCAGCCAAATTTGCATTTAGCAGTTAGATTTTTCATCTTATTTTTGGCATTATCTCAATAAATGGTCAGGGGTTTAAAAGATTAAACAGCATTAAGGGTGTTTCCCAGTGACCAGCAACAAAAGTCATATACTAATCAACATTTTAAGTCAATAGTATACCTATATAACCTTTGTCAGACACAAGAAGGGAGACAGATTTTTCCTTAAATCTATCTCCAAATCTATATATGATCACATTAAGAGTTTGAGCTGGAGGATAAAACTTCTGCCCTAATAAATTAACAAAGCTTCTTTTTAATGCTCATTTTTATCAAAAGTTGTTCAGTAATTTAAAAAGCTTTATTTTACAAATGGTTTTCTATCACCATACGTTCCATCAACAAATATGTACAAAAGTCCTAACTTTCTCAGTTTTCTAGGGCTTTGCAGTGATTCCTATTTTAGGCCACAATGCTGAGAAAAAAATGTTCTGGAGCAGATTTAAACACCTATAAGTAACAGTCTATTAAAAACTAGAATTTGAGCAACTGTTATTATTGTGCTTTGATATAACTCCACTGCATCAAAATCACAGTGGTTTTACAGGGGTCACAAACTAATTTCCAACACCCAGAACTTTTTCTTTGACAGATCTAGCAGCAGGATATCTCCACACTGTGCTCTGTGGAGGTGCCCCCCTGGGAGGATGGGCCCTGGGATGAAAAGCATGGCCTGGATACGGGGTTTTTCCATGTTCCCTGGTCACATGTACCCCAGTTCTGGTCCTCATTGGCCATTTCAAATGTAGCCCCACCCTGGGAATCCTGTACTTAGGTTGGTGTTCCCATGATTCTTGGGTGCTTTGGAGTAGTCCGTGCTGAAGCTCCCCAGCCATGAGGAGCTGGGAGAAATAAAACATCTCTGAACATCTATTAAAAATATCATTCCTGATTCTTTCCACGGGCCAAGCTGTCTTCTGGGAAGGTTGCAGGAGACCCCACTGCAACAGTGCTCACACACTCTTTTAATATTTTCTTTCTTTCTTTCTGCGTTATGTCAATTATCCTCGTCTTCTGGTGGTTTATAACTTAACTCTAGCACAGGCATCAGTGCTTAAGGTGCTTAGAAAGAATCAACACCTCAAAGAAAGTCTGTTAAGGGATGACTGGATAGTCAGTTAGCTGGTACAGAACCAGAAATCCTGATGTTTTGAACTCTTTCTTGGATGACGAGTCTGCTTCTGTTCTCAACAAGAAAGATTCATATATCCCAGGCATTCACATCTCTCCCTCCCCTGCCATTTGTGGCAAGGTGGAAGCAAATGTCTAGCATACACATTCTTTCCCCAGCTGGATTCAGGTATAAAACTTTCTGACAAGAAATAGCAGTAAAGGGACCAAACCTAGCTCTGAAGATGAACTTAAGGCCCTTGAAATCTGTAGCATGCCAAGATAGCTTTATAATTTTTTTTTTTGTTTTAATTTAAACTAAAAAAAAAACATAGAAGGGTGGGCTGCTGAGATCATCTGTCACACCATCTGTGGTTGCCTAGCAGAATTACTCCAGCCTTGAGCTGGAGAAGCTCCCATTTGCAGCTGAACTGCAGTTGGGGATTTTATTAATACATCTCTCATTTATATAGCACCTTTCACTCTCAAGGATCCCAAAGTACTTGTTAAAGGATAAAGTTGAGGACTGAAGACTGCTAAAGGAGGAGAAGTTACAAAATTTCCTCCCTCCTGACCAGTGGCTTCAAAACTTTTTACTAAAGAAAGCCTTTATTGCTGAATTTGTTGTTCTCTTTCATTCCTCTGAGTGTGGCTCAATGGGAGGTTGTGACCTTTGGGACGTTGGGCAGCCTTGAGCTGATATGTCCCTGCAGAGACAATTGCAGATATGCTTAGATTTTTCTAGTGTGTGTATAAGTGATACGATTTGTAAGCATTGGTTATAAAGCTTTATATATATAAAAACATATGTATTTATATATATAAACACATATATTTATATATATTTAGAGTACAGAAAAAAAAACAAGTGGAAGAAACAACCATGATCAGCTGGCGTTCAGGAAAATTAAAAATAAAATAGAGACATAAAACATGTGGAGTAATCAGTAGTTTTCAGTCAAATGGCATTTAAATCCTGCACTGATGCATAACCTGCCCTACTGCTCTGTGAGGTGGGAGGACAGGTGATATGTCAGCTGTGCTCTGCCATGTAACTACAGTAGAAGGGCTGCATTAATGACAGACACAAGAGTTTGGATGAATGTTAACATGCTGCTATTTCCATGCTGAGATGAAGTAGCAGGGCCTGGATTTATCATTAAAAGAGACCCAAGAGGCTCTCACTGAGCCAGCTGCTAAGGCCCTAAAACATATGTCGCACCCTTCAGCTGTTCATCAGTACAAAAGGCTTCCATCTCAAAGCACTTGACCTTGTTAGCCTCAGCGGTGTCAGTGATATTTTCAACAGGGAGACAAGAGATCAAGTATGAAGAAGAGATTCTCTTAAGGGAAGAGTGTGCAGTCCCTGGCAAAACAAATGCAGAACCGTAGCCTGTGGATAACGGCTGCTATTTCTGATGTTTGTGGTTTGTAAAGGAGGTAGACTGCTGCTCTTTTTCAAAACAGCGGTAGACAAGTGAAAAAGAAATATCAATAAAATAAAAATATGGCTGTGTCAAATAAATTAGCTCACCAGATTCTGAAATTTCCTAGCCTTCATCCACATCTGCCACACTGGTCTTTGTATTCTTACTAACTTCAAAGGAAGTGCAGCTTGAGTGGGGAGTTCTGAAACCAGAGAGAACAACTGTAAGAATTACAGCAGCACTATCACCCTGACATTTGCAGGTAGCATTAAACGATGGTGCTAGTGTGAGAGTGCTTTAGCAGATGTGATGCTGATGCACAGCCCTTAGGAAGGATACTGCATCCTCTCAGGTGCACGTGAGTTAGTTCTAGTAGTCCCTTCACTCTCTGCATTTCCCAAAAGCACAGTAAAGCAGAGCTAATAAGATTTTTCCACAGTGGACGGAGTCACCATTTTCCTCCAAATCTATCCATTAAGGCCCTCCCCCACCATGATTTTGTGAGGGTAGTTTGTATGTATGGAATATGTGTGTAAAGATATCTATTTCTATTTTTCTCTATAACATAGTGAAAAGCTATATAACATAGCTTTTATTACATATTCAAACACACAGCCACATAACGCTAGCCTTTAAAAATATCCCAGATGAACCATTCCATATTTTAAATATTTGCCTTGGATGGAGGGAGGTAGACAAAGGACACAAAGCATGAGAAGAAAAAAAAAAGCCATGACAGATGTTAGGTTGCTTAATGCTGTGCCAGAAGGCACGTGGATATTGTGATGCTGGGAACAGTCTGAAACTTCAACATGATATAACTGAGCTGGACCTTCAAAAGGTTGTGTTTGTATTAAAAATTTCAAAATTTTAAAAATTGCTTTTTTCGGGGGGGGGGAGGTGTTTTAACTTGTCTTCTTTTTGTGGTCTTTTGGGATTGTGTTCTTTACCAGTGAAATGATGGAAAGTCAGGTAGTTTTCCCAGTGCCTGGAAAGTAAATATCTGCCCTATAAGGACTATCGGGCACACACAGCTGCCCTCTTCAGCACTGAAGTAGGGCTCGATTATTGAAAAACAATTTTTTCAGCTGTCACCATCATGTAGCAAATCCATCCAGGAGAATACCAGCTGAAGCTGATGCATGGACCACCTCATCACTGTGACAGCTTCTGGGATGATGCTGTGGCTGGGTGTTTGGAAGCAGGGGGGTTGCTCTTCTCTCCCTGGTTCCTGGAGTTCCAGTGTGGAGCTGCTGGGAAGAGGGAGGCTTGGCCAGGACATCTCTGAGTTACAAGAAAACAATCTGTAGTGGTTGTTGTGCTGAGCTACATCTTTAATTGTTGTGGGGAGCCCAGTGATGAATTTTCACCAGGACCTGCAGAGCTTCTAGGCTGGAATTTTAGGGCTAGGAGGCTCTAGGATGGGACTCTCAAAAAAAGCATTACCTGTGCCCTTTGCTCTTGCCTGCTCTGGCATGTATGCTGCAAACACCCTTGGTCTGGATGCACGCCAGGGCCAGGCAGAGCAGCACATCCCAAACAGCATCAGGACAGAGATTGCTGTGCTGCTGTGTGGAACTGCCTGAGTGGCAGGACGGCCCTGACTCAGTCTTCAACTTCTCCTGGCTTTGTATTGTGCATTTCTTGTACACATCTCCCTTCTTGTGAACAAAAAGGGAAAGCTACAGGCCTGCTCAGTTACACATGCATCAAATGTGAGAAAGTGGTTCATCTGATTAGGAACAAAAGAATTGGAGATGCAGACAGCTGTTTCTAACTGGGCGCAGCAGATTAGGTATGTAATCCCCCGGCTGCCGAAAACTTCTTTCAATTTCTTGAGCAGAACTGTAGTTCAGCAGCCTTGAGGATGGGAGTGTAGTTATAGAGAAGCAGTGTTGCAGTTTTCATTGTTTCCTAATGCAAAATCTTGCTATAATGGTACTTGAAAAGAATGTGAACATTACTTTGATAGTTAATGCAGAAAGCAGATACAACAATTTTTGGTAGGATAATTTAATGTATCTTCTACTTTTTTTTTTCATAGAGAAGTGATTTAATGATGTGTGAAGTCTGACAAGTAAATCTCTTTAATGGTTCTCACCACAATGAACATTGAAAATAGCTCTTTTCCATACAATACGATTATGTATTAGATAACAGCTGGGAACTGATAACATGGAAGAGATCAATTCTGCAAGCTGCAGAGCACCTGCATTTCTCATTGAAGTTGATAAAAGTTGGAAGTTCTCAGTGCTTCACAAGATGTGTCCAGTACCCTCCAGGATTGATGTTACAAAGGAATTTGTTTCTTGAGCTGTAATTTAGTTATTGTTATGTTAACGCCTCAATCTTTTAATGCAAAGTAGCTGCAAAAGGAGGAAATGTATCTTGAGCGAAGATCACTCTGCCAGCGATTAAAATACTTTATGGTATCAATGTGAGTATTGTTCAAGAAAGAATATATTGCATAAAATTATGGATTAATAAATAACAATAAATTAATTACATCAGGTATACATGTTGCAGCAGTAGTGTTCTTAAGTGTAAGACAAAGATTCTTAAAAATTTTTATAGCATTAGAGAATTCAGGCCACTGAAGTCAGATGCAATTACTGTTTCTAGTAGGTAACGTATATCCTGTTTTGCTGATAGACTTTGAGACAAGAGTAATTACAATCACAAATATATTATAAGTTTTTGCAGTGAGTAGTTTCTGCTGGTGGAATGGCAGCTGAAGCCTTCCTGGAGAGCGCAGCGGGGCTGCCTGCCCCACACTGCTCCAGCTGGCTCTCAGCTCCACAAAATGGTGGTGATAAAGGAGGCGAGAAGGCTCCCCACATGGGGACTTCAGAGAATCTTTATTCACATGGTCTCAAAGGCAGACAGGGCCACGTGGGCTGATTCCCCAAGGCAGTGAGCCGAGAACATGGCATGGCGCTGGGTTTTATGTGGGGATGAAGGGGGCGGAGAGAGCAGAGGGACTAATGGTCCCAGGGCACAGGGGCGGTACATGGGCGGGATTAGGGTACAGAACAAATGGGGAGAACCCGAGGGAGTGGCTAGGAATAGGGGCGGGGGAGGGAGGACAACAAGGCAGACATTTAGTAAGGAGAGGAGTGGGAAGATACATCACCACAATAAATAGTTGTAGAAATTTAGTACATGGTACGTGTATGACAAAAAGCCTCAAACCTCAGATCCTACATGCTTTTTTTAATACTGGAAAGCAAATATTTAACTGGAGAAAATGAAAGAGAAAGGAGAAAAAAAGGATAAGAACATGTAGCTGTACACAGAAGCAAATGTCTGCCTTGAAACACAGCTAGATGTATTTGAAGTAGAAGTTTTTATTTACGTAGTAGTGCTGCCTAGGAAAAGGAAAACTAATGTCAAAAATTATGAGGTACTGACATCCTTCTTCCACTGTTGTCAGTGCCTGAAGTCCAGGGTCATCACACTTCAGTGTACACATTGAGGGCTGTCCCAGCTCAGCTGCCTGGGTAATGAAATTAAAACTGTAATATGTGTTTAGTGGCTTTTTTAAGAGTTCAGGTTAGAATAAAATTATTCTTTCTACCTGAACCCATCAAGAGAGCTTGCAAACTTCTCTCCTGCTGCCTTTCTGTTGGAGTTAGAGTAAATCAAGGAACACAAAACTGTAAGGCGAGGGTAATGGTGGCATTGGATGCTTGCTTTTGTTTGTATGGCTGTGGACAGTGAGCAGGTAGCACTGTTCCCCTGGGCCCCTGCGTCTGCCTCCCCATGGGGATGTCACACTGGAAAAAGAAGGAGGAAGGCCAGGGGAGACTGCACCCTCGCTGTGGATAGAGGTCCAGCTTGGGAGCATAAGCATATCCTCTATTAGACTTAGCTGTCCTCTTTCTCCCGAGCTGCTTTCTTTCAGCTTTGCTGCAGCCCTGGGGTCTTAAACCAAGCCCAGCTGGGTTTTCAGGCCCTAGAAGTTGAGAAGAGATTGAATCTTGCTGTGACATGCCAAAACATGCCTCCACTAGCTCTTCTCCTTGGCTGGGTAAGAGCAGCTACTCTATCCTGTCATGTCATGCCATGCCATGCCATGCTGTCAGTCCCTCAGATGGCTTGGAGAGAGACAAACTGCTCTTCTTCAAGAGGGATGAGAAGTGCATGCTTCAGTTTGGCAGGAAAATAGACAAAAATATCCTTCACATGCATGTAGTGTCCCAGGGAAAGCCCTGTTGGGTATGCTGCATCCTTTGCTTTCTTTCAAGTGCTGCATTGAGTGGGAAGGGATAGGGGAAGGCTTCTGGGATTTAGAAATCTTCCCATGAGTGCTTTGAATGGGAAATCATATGGATGGGCTCCTGTCCCTTGTTTCTTGGGGTATACCCAGCCGAGGAGTAAAATGTTAACTTACCTATGGAGAAAAGTGTCTGTTTAAAGTTCCTCTAGGAGATCTTAAATATTATCTACTGACCTACATCCACATTTTTTTCCTATTTGATCTTTAATAGAAGGATATAAGTGATGGAAAAATTAGAAATATTCGACATTTTGTTTGAATAAGCTCAGTCCATCTAATTTCTACTTATTAGAGGATCTGTAAATCCTTACAGGTAGTACTGACACAATTTTAACATGCTGTTAACTTAAAAACCAAATGCCTTACTAGATGTTTTTTTCTTCTTTAGGAAGTGTCCCACAGTAGGTAGACAGACTGAGAGAATACTCTGCAGTGCTTGAAAGTGATTGATGCTCTATATTCATTGTTTCTTGCTACTACAGATTCCTCTATGTCCTTATTCTCCATCACAAGAATCATTTCCTTACTTCTACCACCTGCCTGACATCATATGCACATTTGAGATGTTTTCATTTTGAATCAGTTTTACTACTTGCTTGGATTTCTTTTGGTCCTTCCTTTCAGTAAATGGGACAGCAGGGCTACTGCAATTCGTTCCCTGTGGTAGATGACCTGCCAGGACAATACTTGCACTTGTGAGCCCTCTAGGACCACTGGCCTTCAGCTTTGGCCTCCTTTCTAATACAAAGAAGAAGAAGTTTATCTGGCATGTTTTGCCAACTCTGGTGTGTCTGTGTGTTGTGGCAGCATTGCCACCTCTTTCTGATGGCAAATCTACTGCAAGATGTGTAGGTTCTGCTGAACTGAGACATTTATACCTACAAATTTGTACAAATTCACATGCTATTTCTTCACCCGTATAGCTGTATGTTATGAAAGGAATAAGTATGTATTTTACAGTTGTCTTTAAATTACTTTCTGACAGACACTTGCCTTGCTAATGGAACAAAACCTGAAGAGTTAAAACTTTCCTTCATTTTCTGACTTCTTAATTTTTGTGTGCATTTTTTCAAGCACCCTATTTTTTTCTTGGCTCCTACATGCTGACGCAGCACCAGTTTTCTTGTCTAATTTTATAAACTGTTCAGCCGTGCCATTATTCACTGTTTTCTTTTAATTATGTATTCTTGTTAACCTCTTTATCCTTTCAAAGTTGCAGATTGTGATTGACATGTAGTATTAATTAAGGCATACAATTTATGACATTGGAACTTGAAATTAATAAGCGACAATACAATTACATGGTTTGCCTAATTGTCCTTCAGTAATATAAAGATTGACATTTACTGCAGCATTCAAAGTTAAAAGCTCTCAAACAGGTAGTACAGCTGAATGTAATCACCAGCAAATCTAAAGTAAACAGACCCATTGTAAAGAACAGGCTGTTGGGAAAAAAATTCAGCTGTGGCCTTGTTTTATTAAATAAACGAATCTATGTGTATGGGTCAATCTCAGAATTAAATTCAAAATATAGTTTTTCCCTGACTTTTAATTGCAAATAACTATTCTTTTAATTTTTAATTTTTTATTAATTACAAATGAACTTTTCATGCTCATTGAGATATCCCTTTCAAATCTCTACTCCCATCTGGCAAAGTGCCAGTATGTCCAACAGTAACACTTCTTATTGTTGGTCCTATCCACATCACTGCAGTTTTCTTTACACCTCTGTATGGTCATCTAAAGATTGGCAGCTTACTGTTTATAAACATGCCAAATCACTCCTTTTTAATAGCACAGATCATGGTCCTGTAATTGCTGAAGAATATGAGATGTCTATTTAGGTGAGCATTCTTAGTAGAATTGGGACTTTGAAACTCAGTTTCAAATGGCATCCATTCTTTAACAGCAAGCATTCCCTTGAGATCAAAATCTTTATCATCTGCTCCCTTGACATTGTGATAATGCCCATAAAACTTTGATTAATTTTGCAAAAAGTATAAACACATGCCATGTGCAGATGAGACTTTCAGGTTATTCTACTTGAAATCCCTGCGGTTTTGTTTTAAGGAAATCCCTAGCTTTGTGTTATGTCAAAGAAACTGGTGACCTGCAGTATATACTTCCATTTTAGACTTTTAAGTGTTAATTCCTACAGATAAGAACATTAATAATATAAAAACAATTTAGTCAGAATGTTTTGACAGAATTATTCATGTTAAACAAAATACTATTATTGGAATTCTAATTTACCGCCAAATATCAGAGGAAGTACTTCAAATGAGGAAAGAGCCAAAATGATTTCCCAAATATATATTTTATGTAGATGAACTATTAACACGCCTTGAAATAAAGTGCTTATAGCAAGATCCACCAAGATCCATTACCTTGATGAATTTGGACATAAAAATCATGAAAAGAGAAAAACAGATTGAAAAATCTTACACTGTACATCTGCCTATTTTGCTATCTTTTACTCTGAAGTGGTAGAGCACAAATCATAGATCTCTCACATATGAATCTGGGAAAGCCCTGGGGAGGCAAGCTAGTGAGTGAAAGAAAGTGGTGACAATGGGCTGAGCTGTGCTCCTGTCCTGGTTTGGACAGGTGTCTACTAAGGAAGGCAGGAGTCCCCCTCCCACCCCGGAATGGAAAAATGTAACCCCTTCCTCCCAAACTATTATAATTTTGAAATTGAGGGGCTTTTAGGCAAGGATATGAGAAATAGGAATAACA
>VYZQ01042805.1:34044-41544 GCA_013400655.1 Mystacornis crossleyi
AACTGGGCCCCTCCCTTGTGGCTAGCTCGGTCCTTTGTTTCTCTTAAGTACCCAGTAATGTGCCTTAACATGGGGAAAAATTCCTTTGAGAGGACAAGAAAAGAACACACACACACACACAAAAAAACTCCTCCTAAAACTCCAACAGCTCCCCACACTTTTAGTGAAGATGGGTAACAAGAAGGGACAAAGTGATAGCTGATTCCGTGCCCTTGTAAATGCTGGGCTGCAGCACGTTGAACATGGGGACATGCATGGCTCTGGTTTCCTGTGGGAAGGCCCATGCTGGTACATCAATGCTGGGCTAGCAGTCTTCTTGCAAAGCAGACAATTGGGTCAGTGATCCCCAGCCCCTCAAAAATGGTGTCATTCCCCCAGAACTGTGATTCACTGAAATAACATGGAAGTGTGGAAAGGCTTGTTTTCCACTAGTTTTGCATCCTTGAAGTTACCTTTTAACTGTATTCCTTGCAGATAAGTAAATGAAAAATACCTCCTTAGAAAAGCTGAAAGTCTTCCTCAATGATGTATCTTGACATCTAAGGAAAACAGCAAACATTATATTTGATTTGAAAGCAAATAGCATTCATGAGATGTGATGAAACAGGAATATGAAGCAGAAGAATACCATCCCCTGTGATGACATTCTTCTTATTTCCTAAAATACTTCAGAATGAATTTTAAGAACTTGATTTTCAGTAGTCCCTTTTATCCTTTTATGCATTTATAGTTGGAAACAGCACTCAATGAGAGGTTTAGCTAATGGTCATTTAGAAAATCAAAGTCTGAATTTCCAGGCAAAACTGGTGCGGAGATAGCAGGGTGTTTTGTTAAATTTGCTGAAATCTCTCTTTTTAAAGCATATTTGTAACAATGCTGGTATTTGTTTTTGAAATCCAGCAGGAAAAACCAAAGGTAAAATGGGAGGTAAAACTGCCAGACAAGTAATCTCAGACCAACTATTCTAAAAACTTCAAAGTCCTAGGAATAAAAACCAACATAGAGTTATATAATAGAATATTCTGGGTTGGGAGGGACCTACAAGGAATATCGAAGTCCAACTCCAGGACCGGCATAGCACGTCCCCGGGGGACATATCACGTGCCTGAGTACATTGTCCAAAGGCTTCTTGAGCCCTGGCAGGCTTGATGCTGTCACCACTTCTCCAAGGAACCTGTTCCAGTGCCCTCTGGGTAAAAAAACCTTTTCTTAAGATTCAGCCTAAACCTCACCTGACACAGCTTCATGCCATAACAACATAGCTTTAACCAAATCTTGTAATGATTTTTGTTCTTTTCTTGGGGAGAGTTGTGTGGAATGTAAAATTTAAGTTGCAGAAGAATTTTTGAAGAATTCAGCATGCCCATATCTTTACTCACTGTATCATTCTGCTCCAGACTGACAGCCCAGCAAAAGGCAATTGCAGAGCTCAGAGTTTGGACTGGAGACAGGGCACAGCTGAGCTGCTTGTGAATAGCACTACAAATCTCAATAAATAATTCTTGATTTCATTGTCATTTCATTGAGGTAGTTAAGGAAGGGTGACTTAGTTAAAACAAATGCAGATTGATTTGTCAAGCAACATGCTTCAACCTTGGGTGCCTATGCATTATGATCAATAATGTTTACAGTCTTTCTCTGTCCCCTCAAAGAGAATGTGCCTCCAGTTGAAGGGAATACGATTCTCTTCTGCCAGTGACATTTTATAACTGTGGA
Organism: Mystacornis crossleyi; assembly: GCA_013400655.1. Lineage (NCBI taxonomy): Eukaryota > Metazoa > Chordata > Aves > Passeriformes > Timaliidae > Mystacornis > Mystacornis crossleyi. The sequence goes on from VYZQ01042805.1 coordinate 35,761, forward strand.
AGCCCATTTCTGGGAAGCCTTTTTGTTTGATGTTGGCACAGAAATAAAATTCATCAGACATGCAAGATGTGAATGGTCATGTGCATAGACCCTTTCTTTTATAATAGAAAGAGCAGAGATCGATAAAGCTCAGAAGAAGGAAACAGCTGTAAGCAGCCTTGTACTGGGGGTGTAATCCTGATGAATAATGTTGCTGTCATAACAGCAGGGATAATTTAATGCTGACACTTAGCAGCATGATAAATAGCTTGTCAGACATAGGCAGTGACAGAGTCAAGTGAAACTGCCCATGACAAGTTCTGAAATATTAATCTTCTACTAGGCTGTGACTGTGCTGAAGGGGCAGCAGCGTACGGAAGACTTGGAGGGGAGACACTTTGTAATATAAACAAATGTACTTTAGGACAAAATGCTTTAACTGTGCAGAGAGATTTTCCTTTACAAGGACTATTATTTATACTATTTTTGTACAGGACTCTGAACATTTATGCTTTGCAACAGTGTATTTTATTTTTCCAGCATATATTCTAAAAGAATTTCTCTGAAATATTTCGCTTCTTATTGGTAAGAGGCATTTGTATATAGAGGATTTTTTGTGGGGGAGAAACATTAAATGAAAATTTATTCTGTTTTTTTTTTTTTTCCCCCTAGACCATACACCATTCCTCCAAGGATTTTATCAGTTTACCTAGGATCTTTATTGTGAATGTCACATAAGGAAAGTGGCAGGGTTCCCCATGCCAAACACCAATTAATTTATGAACTGTTTTTCCATTAGAGATGACCTAGAGTGATGGTGGATGTAACAGGTTTGATATTCAAACCAGACTATTTATTTAGGTCTAATTTGCTTAATAAAGTACTGTGCTATTTTGATCTTCAGGGAGATGGAGTTGTCAACACACTACTCTGAAAATTATGTATCAGAGACTCTTGCATCCCTTTTGAATACTATTTTGATTACCAAGACTCCTCATGACAGGCAAGTGTTCTGCCTTCATTCAAGATCAAGGCTGAAATCAATAAAATCTGAGAGGCTATGATGGACATGCACTTCATGAAGATAATGGCAGGATACAGCAAGCCAAGTAATAATTGAGATATTGTGCATCATCTTAGAGAGGTGCAAGTGGTGCCACTTCAATACTAGCAAAGGTGCAGTGGTAACAGTACTGACAAATATTTTCTAAAGTTCACCTGTTTGCCATAATAGTTATCATATGTCTGTGTTTACAATCTAAAAGGTGATTGATCCCATTATAAAAACACAGGGCTTAATTGTTGCAAATGTGTATTGTTATCTTTAAGTTAATAGTACTCTAATTTATGTCTTGAAGAGACAGTAAACTGAGCTGCCAGTGGAACATTGGCTCAAGGTCTTATTTATTCATTGATACAGTGGGGAGGGAGTGAGAATGTTGCATGTTTGGCTCCACAACCAGCACAGTACCTAAAAGTCTCTGTATGTACCCTGACAACTTATTGCCTTATCAACACTGAAGAAAAGTGTCTGAACAAGGTCTGAAGTGGCTGAAGGAATGCCAATGTTTTCTGTGGTTTCATTCTCCAACATGTGCATTGGTCAAAGTGCCAAGTCGTGCTGTGCTGAAATCCCAAAGGGAACGAGTACAGTTATGTGAAAGACCATGGGTAGTTGTTTGTTAAAAGGCAAGGTGAAGTCTGCAAAGAGTTGAATTACAGTTCTTAGTATAAGAACCACTTCTTTGAGTTCAAGGAAGCATGATGAATACAGATTACACTGGAGCAGATTTCAGAGCAAGTCAAATGAGTAGAGGGGCCCGGGCTACTTCAACGCTCTTTGGGAAAAGAGGAGATTGTGTTCTGGTTCTAAAACCACCACAGTGTGTTTGAGAAATACAGCTCCTCTGGTACCAATATTTTTTGAACTTGGTTTATATATTATGTATGTATAATATCCTAATAATTCTATGCTTTCGGTTCTAACTCAGCCTGTTGGTATTGATAGGTAATTAACATGCCCAGGTGAAACATATTCTGAAACTATCATAGCACGACACTTGTGTTTGCCTTTTATGCAGCTGCTTTTGTCTCCAGTGGTGAAAAGGTGACCTCTTTTGGGGTCAGCTCCAGTATTAAGAGGAAGTTGTTTATACTCAGCAGTCACTGTTATAAGCACAGTATGATGTGACTTCTTGTTGCCTTTGAAATGATGTTTTTTCTGTAAATGCACACAAACTTACAAAAGAGGTTCAGTAGGAAAATTTATCTAATGATTCCAAAAGAAGCTTAAGATTTTGCTAAAAAGAATGATAAACATAGCTTTTTAGTCTTCTGAGGTATCAGGTTTTCTATATGTAGTACAAATGTACCATAGCAATTCAATGAACGTTTTCTTTCCTCCTTTTATATAAGACTTTAATCTAAACCTTGCTGTGTTGAGTTTTGAGTGCACACCAAAAAGAGATGTTTGGTAAACAAATTTTCAGCAGATAGATCCAATTCTTTGTCAAGGTGTAGAAGCCAATGCCAGCTGAATGTTCATGGGGTTTTTACTGTTGTCTATTAGACAGTCATGAAAAGAATATTTGCCCAAGTTTAAGGCTAATGAGAATTAATGGTGTTTGTCTGTATTTTGATAGTTTCTCTGCACATCTGAATTATTCCTTTCATGGTAATAAGGATTCAGCATAATCAGTGATAAGACTGATATTCTTATCAAAATTTAAAAGGAAGTTTGCTTTCTCTTAAAATATTAAATCCACTTTAAGTAAAAAAAATACAAAATTTCAAATTAGTTAAATATTTCTGATGGAGACATCCAGCTCTTTTTAAAAATCCCTCTTCAGTTTCTTACAACACAGTAGTAACACTTTGAAATCAGATGTAACAGAAACAACTTGTGGGTCTTCTGGGATTTTTTTCCTGAAAGGAAAGGTGGGAAAAATTAGTGAGGAAGATTCTGAGTGACATGAACCTGATGAATCTTCATATACCAAACCCAGGACAATTTTTGTGTTGGGTTACCAGCTTAGAGGGTTTTACCTGTCATCTTATGCTGAACCCACCACTGAAGTCCCTCTGCTCTCCTCCTCCAAGTAGTAGGAGATACAAAATTGTGGAAAATGGAATGTGAAGTTTTTCTATTTTGGGAAGCAAATTTCCTATTCCCTTTAAGTGGTAAACTAGGTAGAGGTAAAAAGAATTGTTTTGCCAGAAACATCAAAATGTGGATGTGGAGTCAAAAGGCCACATTAACATATTCATGTAGAATGCGAGTCAATGAAATCTAATTTTCTTCCTTGCTTTAGTTAGCAGAATATAAGGAATAGTTTTCTCTTTTTGACCAATAATGAACCAATAATAGGTGTTTCCTTTTGATCAGTAATTCTATTTTTAACACAAGAAACCTCTCAAATTGAAGTTTTTCAAAACAAGTACTTTTCTGTGAAGGGATCTGACTTTGAGGAAGAGAGTTACTCACCAGATCAGTTAAGCAGGAAATAAGTAATTACATGTAATGCATATTTAATAAAGCAATTTTTCAGCTTCTTTTTGTCCACCAAGCTCTTCTTCTTATGAAGTTAAAAACTTAAGTTGTTGAAACTAACTGGAACTAAAGGTAAGAGAAACAGATATAATAAAATTATAATTTTAATGATTCATGATGGATGCCTAACAGGGAGGATTTTTCAGAAGGTACAAAAACTGAGCTTTCTTCAATCCTTGGGAATAAAATTAATTGGGTTCATGTTAGGAGTGAACACGGTTTCATCTGGAGTCTGTCTAGCTTGATATGGCTACGTATAGGACAGAAATTGTATGTAGACAAAAATCTCTGTGAGATTACATCTGCACAATCTCTCTTGATTTCTTACAGACTTCTTAGATTCACAAAAGAATTTATGTTGTCCAGTGCTAACTCTTACTGGGAAATCTGCCCAGTCCTTGAGGGAGCCTAACATCTGAGGGTTCTTGTTAAAGGAATTCTCACTATTAATATGGAACTATATTTTCTTATTGTTTTACCAAACTCTGATTCACCTACTGTGTGATGGCTCCAGAGTTTGTCTAATAGTTGTCACATAAAGACTAGCAAAAGTAGCAATAGAATGTCTTTAAACAAAGCAAAACAAATTGCTATTTTTACATTCATTCTTTGTTGTAATGGTTCTTTGAAAAGTTAAAAAAAATCAAAGTCATTTATCTTATCAGAAATATTAAAACCCCCTCAAAATTTTGAATTCTAAAAACTGCTTGGAGAAATTATTTATTAATTTAGAAGAATTGTCATGTTTTACATTTGAATATTGTGAAAATCCCATCCCATGAATGCTGGGATGAATGCCATCTGCTCTCTTGGATCATCCCAGCTGAAAATAATGTGGATTTCTTGCCATCAGTCAAAACTTCACATTCATTAACTAATTAAAAAAAAACCAAAAACCTCCATTTTGCCAACATCATGGTTTTATTCCAGTGAATGAAAGACAGCAGTGTATCCTTTTTAGCATTAGTTTATGGCTATTCTAATGATAGTGGTAGTTTTGCTTAGTGGAGCTCATTTATCTTTGTGTACTGTGCCACGTTATGGGGAAGAGATGTGCAATATTCTGGAACTATACAGCTGTCAACTTCCTGGGTTGTTCTTTGTAAACAACTTGATTAAATGAAATGTCATTAGGAACACTTTTGCTGGGCTTTTGCTTTCTTGTAAGACTTGATATGTTTGTTGGCAATTTCTCATCTGGGCCTCTCCCCCAAATGATAGCTTTGGAAAAATATGTACTATGGCATTTCGTATAACAGTAAATAAATAATAAAGTTGAGAAGAGCTATTTAATTAGGGTGAGCCACACCTGTTACCTATCTGCATATCCTCAGCTTTGCATTAAAATGTTAATTGAGCACAGCTGCAGGATGGGCCCAATCCTCCTGGTTTGGAGTGTCCTTGACGCTAATGTCAATTAGTACAGTTCAGCTAGGAGGCAGAACCGACGTTCCCATACACATCCCCCTCTTTTTCCACCACAAATGAGGTAGCAGGATTTTTATCATAATGTCAGTTGCACAATTTTTAGAAATTTAATCTTTTAATTTGTGTGTGGAGTTTTAATTTTTGCCATCACATGAGCATGATAAAACCATAAACAGCAGATTTTGGTTAAAAATTAGCATAAATGTACTAAGGTACTTCCCACATATTCCATATCTATCAGTTCCCTACTTTCATTCCTTTTCTCCATACCTCTCTTTGTAGGAGACTCTTGGGAAAGAGTCAGACCACTTACCCACTGGGGAGAGGAAAGAGCCCCACAGCAGTTGTTTCTCAGGTGGCCAGGCTGTTTCATGCTGCCTGGAGCCTCCCGTTCATCTCTGCCACAGTCACCTCCTTCTCTGACAAGAAGTCCCTTGTGTCTCTCACTGCTTGTCCCCCTCCACCCCCTTGCCCCAAGTGCTGAACAATCTGCTCTCCCAGCAGGAGGGAGTCACACAGCAGCAGAATAGTCAATATTTATGTTGAGGGAACTGTACTTTTATAAAGCATCACGGAAAAAAAGCAGTAATAAGGATGTTAAGACATAGCACATAAAGTACACAAATTTAACTTAATATAATTTTTGCAGGTATAATTTTGCTGTTTAAATATAAGACTAAATAACATTTGTGACAGGCCAACTTATAAAAGAGTAACCATGCATGCATCTGTTTCTCCTTCCCACCCCCCTTTCTCTAAATAAAATTGCAGCTGGTGTGGACATCATCTCAGTGTAGTCTTTAAGGAATGCTGGGAAAAGTCATAGA
>VYZQ01042805.1:46544-47897 GCA_013400655.1 Mystacornis crossleyi
AAAAGTCTATTTAATGTAAGGCTAACGACTGACTCTCAAAGCAATCTCAAAGAAAACCTCGGACAAGTTCCTCACTTTCTTTGTGATAAATGGATACTGGATTAATCAGGACTCATTTATAAAATGTCATTAGGAAGCAGGAGAAAGTTTAGTGAGAAAATGTGCTTACTGGCACTGTTGTAAATATATATTTTTTTTCTTTTTAATGACAATCTCACGGTAGTTGAAAATTTTCTTAAAGCCTTCTTTCTTTTGGATTCATACGAATAGTTATTCAGAATGTCTTTCCTTTTAAAAGTAAACTCTAGCAGAATAATTGCAGAGAAAAGCAGATTAAAATTCTAATCAAAGCTTTAAGCTTTTTAAATGGATCTTATGTTTCCTTCACAGATAATGAAGTAGGCTGTCGACTAGAAGTTTGGCTTTGGGGTTTTTTTTTTTTTGTTGATTTCAATTCTTTTTCCTCTTAAATGGTCAGTTGTCTTACCACCAGAGAAGTGGCAGGTCCCCTTTTCAGAGTGATGAAAGAAAAATCTGAACCTTTGAATAAAGAATGCTTTAGAGACCAGTAATGGAATGAATCAGAAAAAAGGTTATTATTTTACAGTCATTATCCTGTATGGACAAGTTAGGAAATTTTTAATTAGTTTCCATTTTTTTCCTGGTTAAATTTTGGTAGTAAAGTAGTTATTCAAATCACTTTGGTTGTGCTCAGCCTCATCTGAGTTTCATTCACATCCTTCTAAAGCTGAAAAAATCCCATCTGTAATGAAGTATCCCAAAGACAATGATTTAATTTTTTCTTGGGATGCTCCCCAACACCCCTTCCCAGTCCTGTGCAATGACTGGTCATCTTGGTGTCTGGCTGGGAACATCCTTGTCCATCAACATGGTGCTACATAGGACTAAGCCATTCTGGTCATCTTCTCACTGCTGCTGGTACAGTGAGTCTGGCAAATTAGCATAGGAAATTAGTTCAAACAGATTTGGGTTTGGTTTTTATTTTTCTTTTCTTTCTGTTTTCTTTTTCTTTTTTTTTTCTTTCTTTTCAAACATGGGTACGAACTCTGAGAAACATAGTTTGAAGATTACAAAAAAGAACAGCTGAGAGTATTGTTAGTAAAGGTATATGAAAAACTGTCTCAGTTCAGAACATAACTAAACAATGCCTTTGTGGATGAAATTAAACTCCTTCAGTCCACCACCGCTAGTAAACAAACCATCCCATATATATCGAGTCCTTGGGAGACTTGAGTGTTTCACTTCACTCTTCTCGTGGCTGTGACATTGTGCATGGTGAGGTCTAGAAGGTTCTGTACGACGTACATTGTGAAAATACGTATGGCTTGCAAC
>VYZQ01042807.1:9191-21918 GCA_013400655.1 Mystacornis crossleyi
AACAAAAAGTACCAGCTATTTTGGATATCTTAAGAAGCATATCCTCAGCGCATTTTTGCAGAGGTGGACATGTAAGCACGACTTTTTCCTTTTTTTTTCTGAAAAGCCCTCAGCATTAAACTATAGCTCTCCTGTCTCTGCTTCCAACTCCAGTTGCAACTTCCTTCAGAGTTTATCATTGCTTTTTCAAGCATTCGTCACAAGGGGACAAAAATGATGAAAGGTGCTCTCCAGGTCTCAACACACTTTCCAGAAATTACTAAGCTAATCTTTAGTTCTTAATTTTGACAACCTGGAAACCTTACATATTGTTAGAGAAATGATTAAACATCTTCCTCTTCTACCAAGGGATAAATTAAGACTAATCACAGTTTGGGATAATGAAAATCAAATTTCTTCTACTTTAGAATCTGCCTTCCAAACTTCATCCTAAGAAATTAGCATTCCCATCTGCCTTCAGTGTAAAAGTCAGAGCTGCATAGCAAGGTATCCTAGGACAATATATTCCAACCAAGTTAGTCCAAGCCTCACTCCAGCAATGGCTCCATGTTCATTAGTACACAGGTTCTGTTCATGACTGAATCACCCAGCAGAGCAAACCTCGTACACAGTCAAATGTGGGCACAGATGACATTTCTATTACATTAGCCAGAACACATGATTTAGAGTTTGGGCTGACTTTAAGCTTACTACGGAAAGACAGATGGTATCTGATCCAGGCTAAGGTTTCTCAGAATAGTTAATCCATTAGTATTTTAGAACAAAAATGAATCAGTGACTTTATACCAGATACCACTTAGTGCTAGGTGGCTATGACATTTCCATCTCTAGTTTTTTATTTACTGTATCATTAAACAGTGACCTTCATCAATGAGTCTGCACCTAATAGTTTTCTACCTTTTAGGGAAAGGTTAAGTACAGAACTGGCTCTCTGGTGAAGTGTGCCTCACCATTTCAGAGAGAGTGTGTTCGAGCAAGAGACTGCAGATGGACCTCAGATGAAGGCTGATAATCTTTTGAGTGCTCTGTTGAAAACACATGGTGATGGGAAGACATGAAACAGGTTGTAAACCATAAGAAAGGTGAAAAACAAGTCAGCTCAAACATTGGTGCCACATCGTCAATGAAAAAACAGCTCTGAAGCACATGAAGAACTACTGTCACTGAAACACACTGATATTCAAGTGTAATTTTTCCTGCCCATGCTTAAATGGTACTGACTGTAGTGGCAAGGGCAAGGTGGTGCTGATTTTATGTTCTGTATTGCCAATACCCTGACACTCCCACGAGAATACAATGGGTTAGGGTAACCTCTGCTTTGTTACAGGGTTTGCAAAGAATGTACTGTAACCTGCAGCTCTTCCTTACCTTTGTTTTGCTTTAAAAGGAAATCTCCTCAACTTCTCCTTCTGCATAGGTACATGTTCCATATCCACATCCAGATTCCCCCCCGACATGATCCCTGACACTGCAATCTTGCTTCTTTACCTGAGTTTATTTCATAGAGCAATCTCAATCAAATGACCAAAAAACCAAACCAAACAAACAAACAAACAAAAAAAAAACAACAAAAAAACCAAAACAAAACAAACAAAAAAAAAGAGTAGAAATCATATTGCACGGTGGTCAGTATTCAGTAATTTAACTGAAACAGGTACTAATTTCAAGGTGATACAGAAGTCCCTCTGAAGTCTGGCTACATTTTTTAATGGAGTAGAAGTCAACGTCAATGTTATCAGGAGATAAAGGAAAAGGAGAAGCAAGTATTTACAACATTTAATCTTTGATTTATTAATTTGAAAATTCTTTACTGGAAAAAGGAGTTGAAGAAGAACAAGGAGGAAATCATGTCCAGTAAATCCTGCTTAGATCAGATGGAAGGTGTCTCATCTGGAAACTTCAAGATCATGGAGGGGCTTTCCAATACCATGAAAATGAAGCAAAATAAGGAGCATTCTAGGATGTNAAGGATAAGGAGCATTCTAGGATGTCGTTTCTCTGAACTGGTTAGAGGGAGGCATTCAGAAAGTAGGAAGGATATTCTCTTTCAAACTAATTATCACTGCCAGGGCTGAGTAATTCAGAATGAGGCCTGAAGAATTGAGGGTCAAATGAGAGGAAGTAATAGCAGACTTGTCTAGGCTTACAGAGGGGTCAGAAACCATAAAGCATGACTGTAAAGCATTTCCCGCTGCCTGCTTGACCTTGGCAAGGGGAATTCTTGCAAGATCCCAGCTGGAAGCTTTTCTCTTCTTTAAAACATGCATATCAGGAATGAAAAGTTCGTTCATCATTGATGCAACTGGTTACAGGAAACTGATAGACCTATGCCTCCCTATAAAAATACTGATCAATAACAATCTCCACAGCTGTCTGACTATGCTTCTCTATGCTCTTTCCAAATAAGTTGCGTGGCTTGTCATAAGATTATGAACCTGTAACAGTGTACTCTGTGTACTCTAGTTTGCTGGGACAGAGTAAATGGTCTGCAACGGGTCCATAACTTCAATGTGAAGTTTGATAGCAAAGATGCACAGTAATCAATCAGACGTTAGGAGAGATGATACGCTCCAGTGGTCCACTGCCCCAGACAGTTACATAACGAGTAGATGGAGATGCAGATTAGTGGAAGGAAAAGCTCCATTACTATTCTTCTCGAAGCCAAGAGGCTTTGAAGAGCACAGACGTTAAAGGTATCACACAGGAAGAGGGAAAGTCCTCAACACAGAGAGATCACAAACAATTTAGGGACTTGCCAGGTCCCAACCAACACCCGAGGTTTGCAGGCTATCAGTATGCAGCTGGAGCCAGCTCTCAGCGTGAATCCCTCTCAGCTTTGTGAGAGGCTGCCTCCTTCCGCAATTCTCGTTTCAGCCTCCGAACAGTCTAAAGGAGCAGCCCCATGCAGAGAACTTTAAAGAAGTCCCATCTTTTGATGTCTACAACTATCATGGTAAGTTGTTTTTACACTAATTCCCTGGTACATAATCTAAGCCCTAACTCCTGTTTTGCTGGGGTTTTGTTTGAGTATTTACTCATGTGGACTGATTAGCTAGCCATGCTTTAAGCTCAGTCCTTCTGACCTCCAAGTCAAGCAAGAGGAATTTATTTTTACTCTTCTTCTGTTCTCAGTCAACCATGACACCAGATTTTCTTCCTGGGTTTAAGCATATGCTTCATTTTTGTTGCTTATTATGTCATTCTGACACTTTCTGAAACCTCTGTAGTGTATTGTGATGAACCTNGTGTATTGTGATGAACCTGCAAAAGGCCAGTGTTAAAGACATTACGTGAAAAAGAAAAAAAAAAGGATTCTCATAAAAACTGTCACCCACAACAGCATGTTTCTATGGTAATACAGGACTGCTTTGGGTTGTTATGGCAACTAAACCTTTAAAAGCAATAGCATAAAACCAAAGCAAAAAAAAAAAAAAGCACAGAAACGGAGCGTCATCACTGCTCTTCTCAATTTCATAAATAATTCTCAGTTCTCCTTCCCCACAGAAAGACTAGATTGGGTGTTACAGTGATCAAAACTCTTTAGGAAGATAAAGAAAACCACTTGGCTTCACCGCAATGGGTGTATGGAGCCTCTTACCACGCTCTTAAAAACTTTGACTAGAAGTGCTTGAAACAATTCTCTGGCACCACAGAGCGAAACAAATAAAAAGGTGGTGGCAGTGACAGTAGACTAATTGCTGACTGCAGCTAAGTGCGGATGGTATCTGCACTACCAACCTTGCAGAAGGGACAGGCCAAAATTACACGGAATTAAATGTCCTGTTAGCTCCTTAATGCTACCACGTACTTCATTATTTCCTTGGCAAGTGCTCTTTTTATAGTCAGATATCATTGCCAAGAAAATACAGAAAAATTCTAGATATATGCACTTGCCTCTTTATAGCTTCACAGAAATTTACTGTGATATATGGTGTTTTAAAATAATTTTAGGTTTCAAGATATACCCTCTTGACAAACTTGGGATGTGTTGTCACTTCTTCCTTTTCCTATTCTTTCTTTCCTGCTCAGTATCCTGCATATTTAATCGCTCTATTCATCTCCACATAGCTTTCTCATTTATCTACCAGTTATGTTCACTTCCCATCATTATGTTTGAAAGAATTAAATGATCACGAGTGGAACTGTCAGTGTGCAAACATTTTCTTCTAAATCTGCTGAGGTGCCTCAAAGCTGATAGCCCAGAAGAGCATCCCATTGCTGCCCTGCGTATGCGCTTCAGCCTTCGTGCACATCAGACTTGGCTGAGGTCACACGACTCTTTTTACTTGTGACCCCTAACAGGGGGCTAGAGTCGAAAGGAGAACACGTTTAAAGACTGCTCCTCCAACTATTAACGTCTTTTTTTAGTTAGCCAAAAAAAGAAGCTGTAACTTCAAAGCAGGAATGTTTACGTAAATCAGGGAATACAGGAACTAGATTTCTTTACTGATATCCGTCAGCACCATCCTGTTCACTCCAATGTTTTATATAGTTCTTATCAGCTGAGACACACTCTTTCAGGATTTTAGGACACCACTGTAGCAACATTCAGATTATCATTTCTTAGTAGTATGGGAATGAGCATGACTCTCCAAAGACCGTCAAAAATTGGTGCCAATATGACTCTGCAGCAGGTTGGCAAAGCCCTACAGAACGTCACTTTGCACCTGCAATAATGATATCCTGAAGCATACAGAAGGAAATACTAATACTGTTTATTAAACAGAACATGTGAAGGAAGACAATGCAATGAATTAATGAAATTCAGGAAACCCTGTGCCACTTTCAGAGGCGATGTGCATTTCAGTAAGTTGCTGTGAGCATAAACTGGCAGACATGTAGTGCTGATGACAGAAGAGCGGTGGCATCGAGTCAGCCAAGGAAAATTTGAAAAAAGTACGATGGCTCACTTTGCTGTAGGGCTTCAGTCCTGCTCCAAGTCACACATCTCAGCAGGGCAGAATCTGTAAGCATATGCTAGGTCCTCAGATGGTTCATGCTCTGGCCTATTTGTCAACAGCACCACCGAATGCTGTACCACCTCCTTTGCTATCCACCTCCACCTCTGTTCCCACCAGACAAATTCTCTTGGTGCGTCAGAAGAGCACTTACTTGACAGCTCCCCCAGTCCTGAAGCGGAGAGGAAAAAAACACTACATCCCCAAGCAGAGACGTAAGTGGCTTCAGGATTTCACTTAGCTGTGCCAGTAGTTGATGGTTTTCAAGAACCTGTTCTGCTGACACGTTCAGTCCCAGCTACAGAATGAATCCCAGAACCACACGTACCGGAAGCAGCTTACTCAGGGTTTGTGCTACACCAAAGCAGGAATACCATCAGCTTAGATCTTGAAACCCTTTTAAGTATTTAGGCAGTGCAAAGGACAAACAAACTGGCCTGGCTTTTCACCAGAAAATGTCTTATGTGCATCTCTTTTACTGACATGAACTTGGGACAAAATTTACTGCAACTATGGATTATTCACTTAAGGTCCAAATTCTTTTCAGGACTATGAATTTCACTGTGACTAAATGCAGGAAATAAAATATGAATACAGAAAAGCTGTGGACACATTTTGTACCCAAGTTGTACTGTATGTTTATCAATCACCTTTTGGTATGTACCTAGAAGGACTAGGACAAAATTCTTTTTGTTGTTAGCAGTATCTCAAAGGACAAAAAACATGTACCTTGAGGAGTCAGAGGCAGTAATGTTCCTCTGTTTAATTGAACTGCTTGACCCATGCTAAATGCACCTACAGATTACTGCAAAGAACATGGAGCGGAGCCAGCTTGAAATTTAAGTAAAATAAAGACACTCGAGAGATGCAGAGTGAAGTGGCCCATTACAGACCAAGGTAATTTTTTTTTTCTTTTAGCTTGCTAGGATTAAAATAAGGGGTTCAAACATCCCTGACTCTCTAGATCGATTGGAAAAAAGAAGCATGTTGAGGTTCTACTTTTTTCACAGAACTGGACTGATTACTGACTTCATTTACATGTCTAACTTCTAGTTCATGTAGTTGTCCCCAGGTTTTGCTCGTGGTGCATTTATACACTTAGTGAAGTTATGTAATAAATTGGTTTAATTTTGTACACGCATTTCCCTCTTCCCTGCCTGTGCAGAGAGCAACACCATGCACTCATCCTGCTGATGGGATAATCATTCCATTGACCTCTGGGCAATACGGTCTACCTTACAGCTTGAACCTGTGAGACAGATATTCTCTACTCTGCTTTACCCTGTGCAAATCCACGTGCTGCCAAGGACAATATTAGACATAATTTGCAGCATGAAACCAAAAAGGTGAAACCTCGAATGAGAGCTTTGAAATTGGAAACGGGGCCTTAGGTCTTTAAAAAAATGGATTGTTAATGCAGAACAAGGTAGGTTCGGGGAATGTGCCTCGTTTGGAGAGGGAGAAAACAGAATATCAAGTTATTACAATGCATGTCACAGAGAACAGTGAAAAGTGTATGTGCTTGATAGATTGCATATGATTAGAATGAGGGCCTTAGGCAGGGAAATCTAGCTATTAAATATCATTCTTCCTTTAGTCCTATTAATACAACTATCAAACCTTAGAGTAAACTTCATCTGTCAGGTGAATGACCCATGTGTCTCTTCTGCTTAGCTTTTTCCCACATGCAGAAGTTACTAACATTACACATTATTAATTGGTGGACAGGCTGCCACTCCCTCCATATTCACTGCCTGCTCATGCACTTGCTCTGCTTTCCTGTCACCAAGGGAATGCAAAGTGACTGGCCAGAGGGATTAGTATATGGGCTTAATTTGTGTGTTCCACCCAAGAAGACAGGCAGACATTCCTGTTTGGGGTTTTTTAATAGCACTCTAAACAAAATATAATTAAACAAGTTGTAAATTGACAGGGCAGGGGTACTGAACGCACCCGAAGGGAAGCAGAAGAATGTGAACAGACTATAGGAGAAAGCAATCAACCTAAAACATTTATTGGTGGACAGGAACTCCTGATTGATGTCTCCTTTTTAGTTTGGATGGGGGAGTTACTATTTTCCTCCTTGGCTTCTTCCCACCCCCTGTTCTCATAAATTTTCCTTTTGGCACAGCCTACTGGCATCTCATTCCCAGAAATACATTTTCCTCTCCCAATTACAAACATGCAAAGCAGAAATGCTCCTTCTCCTAGTCTGTACCCCGTGGGAGCTGGATTTTCTAGCTTCTGAGGAGGCACAGCTTTTGCTAGTCAAGGGAGATGGGGATATGCGCTTTGCTCCTTTGATGCCATGCTCTGCCCAGATTTCTTTTAATAAATATTTGCAAGGCAGTTCAAAAAAGCTCTAGGTCCATTCTCCACAGCTGGAGTATTGGAGATTAACAGAATTAAAGTCTCTTTAAATCCTGAAGAAAGAGCTCAGAGGAGAAACAGTTTTTTGCTTTAACACTGTGTGAGTCATACAATGTATAGTTTGGGTGTTTGATACATCGTAGCATCTAAGCCAAAAAGACAGCTGTAAAATGAGTGGAAGGTTAACAAAGACTGGAGAACAATAATGTAGAAAAAGCACTAGATTGATGTTGAGGAGGTAGAAAAAGGTCCTTAAAATTTCAGTGTTGCCAACAAGATTTTAATACAAATCTTGTAGCATGTGGTGGGTTTTTACGCTAAAAACTCCAGTTGTGGTATCAAAAGATGACAAAAAATATCAGTTTTCATTTATAATTAAAATATCCCTAGCCCCTATGGGAAAAAGCTTGAAAACACGACCAAAGGGTATCCCTCGGAAATCAGAATGGAAAAATAAAGAACTCAAATATTTTATTTTATTTTAGAATTTACCCCACCATGAGTTATACCCTATTTCTATGCATGGTTGGCCTTTCACCTCTAAATATTTCTGCCTGATGGCAGAAACAGACAAAGAACCATTCAGCTAAAATAGAACTACAGATGTTTCAGAAACTGCAGCCATTCTATTTTGGCAGCAATTCATAATCAGAAAATTCTGATTATGTCCCTTGTCACATTAAAACCCATAAACTAGAATGTGCACATGCTGATCCATATAATAAACTCTCTCCCTTGGAGCTCATTTACTGAGGTCAACCTTCGCACATACTGGCTTCTCAATAAAGGAATATCACAGCAAAGCAAACTGCAATTAGGGGGGAAAAAAATTAAAAAAGAGAGAACTTCCATCCAGTCAGCTTATCTGACAAGTGTGGAGAGACAGAAGTGTTTTTCCCTAGACCCACAGAACTAGCAAGTCCTACCCCTTTGTTCGATCCCCTTCTAATTACAGTCAGCAAAATTAAACCCCAACCACAGTTAGAAAGTTGTCTTTTTTTCCCAAGTATCCTAACCCCTTACTTTCTTTCTCTCTTCACCAAAATAAATCAGTATTCTCCCATAGTTTCACACACAGAGGATAACAGCACTGTGAGATACCGGAGCACAACACCCCTCAGTATTTCTATCAGCTATAGCTAACTAATAAAATTCTTTATCAATGAAGCTTCAAAGATTCTGTAGCAGAAAAGAACACACCACAATATAGCAATCAAGAATAGAAAATCTTAAGCAGATAGAGCCTCCACAGGGACGTTTTCAAAGAGAAACTGTATTTCATTTGTGTAATAACCCTAGGATGAGCTATACTATAGCACTATAGTCTAACCATATTTTACTTACACAAATCTTTCAGAAGCTAACAGATGTTTCTTTTATGAGCAAAGACAAGTGCCATTCGGCCTTTTTAGACACTTATAAAAATTCAGATAATTTTAAGCTGTTTTAATAGCTGCCTGACAATTTTATTAATGCACTCTGCTACAATATGATCCTGTTTCCTTCACAGAAGACTGATTCATACCATGGATTTTTATATACACTAAAGTGCATGTTGCTAATGCCTTCCTCTTGATCAGTAAGAAAAGAAAGCCTGTTTTACTGACCAGAAGAAACAGAAAGATCTCTGCAGGATTTAACACGAACACTGTGTCAGCCTGCAGAGATCCTGTCTCAAAATCATCTGGAAGCTTTAATGATTTAGTCAGTGTAAACTGACAGACTGAACTACAGAACCTGCCCAGAATCAATTCTGTGGCTCAAATCCTGCCTTGAGCCATAGGTGTCAATGAATTTTAAATTTTAATCTTGGCAACAACCGAGTATTTTACATCATCACAAGAAGAACACACCTATAAAAAGCACAATCATTGCAGGAGAGTCAAGGGCTATGACAGGTATAGTTTATTAAAATGGGGCTTCACTGGTAGAGCCAAATTCAGGGAAATTTATACAGCACCTGCTGACTCTGCCTGACTCTCACCAGTGCCATCAGCATGCCGCTTTCTGGCATGCTAAATTCACACACAAATGAGAAGTTCTGCATGCACTTAACATTGCAACCTTATTCATAATAGTTCTTGTAGGAATATAATTACTAAAACCCCTACACAAGATGCTTAAATTTGTGAGAGTTATGATTTTTCTTGGGTTTTTTTTATTTTTTTGTTTGCTCCTTTTCTTGAAGAAGCTGCAAAAATAGTATGAACCTAGATTGTTACCTCAGGCATTCTGCAGAGCAATATGTCAAAGCACCCACATGCTGAGTGTTTGCAAATTTTAAGTTTGGGATTGACTATGTGCCAGGCCCTCTTCAGCTGTGGGCACTTGATCCTGCACCAAAATTGCTGCTGACCTTTTCTGGTATTTATGATGTCAGTATGGATTTTTATCATTGTTTGAGCTCCTGACACAAAGCAAACAGCTTTTATAGCATGTTTTTATTCATGCAAAGTATGAATATGTGAATCTCAGTATTCCTGTCAAGTTTGCCATTTCTCCTTCTTCTATGCTTGGTTAATGGAGGTCAGCTTTCCAGAGAAGGCTCACTTGCACAGATGAACACTAATCGCAGCTTATATTCTCTGGGAGACTTAATATACAAGTAATATACAAGTTATTTGAAATGCTCTATCTAAGTATTATCCAGTCTCTGTTGTTTAAAAGTACTTAAAATATTCATTGTATCAGCTAGCCGGAATGTGAGGCTAACATGCACTAGTAGTAAGACATCACTGTTCAATACAGCCTCTCAGTTTTGACATATACTTAGAAATATCATAATGCCCTTTGATGTAGCGTTCAATTTAACACAGAGCTCCTCAGCCCTGATCTCTACAGGGATTATTCAGGTCTCATTTGTGAGTCTCAGCTGTGACTCATACACAGCAATGGCCTAAAGGAACAAGGCAGACACAAGAATTGTCACTTGACACCAGGTAAAGCACAAAGTCTCTTGCTATTTACATGTGGAGCACCCAGCACAGAGACTGTGATCCAGACTGAAACTGCAACCTGCAACACAAGTAATTATGATAACTGCTGTAGTCAGGTTCAAAATAAATCCAATCTTGAGAATCTGTATTTAACAAATACCTTGGGAAACCAAGAACTTTGGGAAAAAAGAACCCACACTGCAGTACCAAAAGTTTTGGTGAGCAAGAATAATAAAACAATTAGCAGATGTGGCCTTTGAAAGAACTTTAAGATTGATGGCACAGAGCATAGCTTCGGACTCATTTTTTTTCTCAGAAGAATTTTCCCAGTTTCTGCAATAAAAATATATTGGCTACTAATCCTTGTTTTCTGAAACACTTTGCAGCATTTCATCCAAGAATACACTATGATCTACAGTCCCACTCTTTTGCCCTTAGGCTAGGTACTTTCTCAAGTTTAGAACTGTCAAAATCCAGTGAAAGATGAATAGGAAACATAATCAGTGTCAACTAAGTCATAGAAAATATGCATGATAGGTTATCTTCACCAGACTGGCTGCAGACTCAAACCTTTGACGTCAATATTTTGGAGGTATGTATCAGTCCTAGAGGAAAACAGTCTACCTATATACAGAGCAAGAGGGAATGAGGCTAAAGCAGAAATGCCCAAATCCCAGCTGAAAAGCTGGATATGACTCTTAAAATTTAAGTTATGGGTTCCCAAAGACATATTTATGCATAGAGATTGAAGCTAGTATATAAAAGAATTAATAATTATAGAACCCCCACTGACTCCTAAGAGAAACTGTTAAATGTGACATTGCTTGAGACACTGTTTCAGGCTACCAAAGAGAGGTGTGAATTTCTCCCAAAGCCTAAGGTTGCCACTTCAAAGAAGAGATTTTTACATTTCTGCACTCTGCTACAGAACAGTTGGATCATTTATTGTAAGGGTGTGTGCAAAGAACTTATCAGAAAAGGGCAGAAGAGCAATAATCTACAAAGAAATCCTACTTGCTTTTTTTCTATCTACAGAGCAAATGTAGTAGTACCTTTGCCACCTAAAACATTAAATTACTATGTAAGGGTCTGATCTTTCCAGCAACTCTTAAGATGACTGGAAGAAGAACCTTTGCAGAACAAGGATTCTGGGTATTGCAGGTGCTATTTAAAACATCCTGTAGGCTTTTCTACACAGCAAATCGGACCTCGTTAAATTACAAAACAGTCCTGAGTCTGAGTTTCTTCCAAGCATGGTGTCTGAGAAAAAAGGAATCTGAGCTACTGGTCTCCCTTTACCACTATTTTCGTTGGGAAGAAAAGTCTTCCCAGGCACAGAACAAATCACAGACCCTAGGACCTTCTTTCCATGTATGGCTGCAGTTTGGAAAAAGGCAGTGCAGGACTACCTCATCAGTTATCTTGCAGCAACCTGCAGACAGAAGCTCTTGCCTTTCCTGCACTGATGTGCAAAATTCTTTAATTTGCTCAAAAAGCATCCTGGTGTAGGTAGGTTTATAATGGTGGCTTCTAGCCAGCAACTGGTTGTTAGACATTACTAGAAAGAGACACAGTGGGTCTAAAGCTGCCCTCCTAACTGAGGTTGGGTTTAACGACAGGTTCCTTTGGAGAGTAGCATTTCACTACATAGCAATTTTATTATTCTTCTGTTTATGTAATATTCCAACAAACATTCTAGACTGCCCCCAAGAAATCTTCAAAAACTTACCTGGGACTTCCAAGAGAGAAACAAGGAAGAGATTAAAATATTAGTTTAGTAAAATATCCTTTGGAGGAATATTTGGAACTAATGACATGAGACAATCTTTCAATTTTTTGTAATTCGGGCAGGAGAAATAAAAAGACACTTAGGAAAAACTGAGAATCACTACAGAATTTAGAAACTTTTACAAAGCAGTAAAAGAGGATCTCTCCAAATTTTGTGCCCTTCCTTCCATTTCCATTGAATCATAGAACAATACAATCATTTACGTTGAAAAAGACCTTTATGACCTACCATCAAAGTAACACTACCAAGTCCACCACTAAATCCCTGTCCCGAAATGCCACATCTACTCAGCTTTTATATGCACCCAGAGATGGTGATTCCACAACTTCCTGGGAAGTCTGTTCCAACGCTTGTCATCCCTATCCATGAAGAAATTTTCTGCTGTCCTTCTCTAGACCCGCTCCACCACCTCAGTGTCCTACTTGGAGTGAGGGGCCCAGAAATGAACATGGGACTTGAGGTGTGGCCTCATCAGTGCCAAGCACAGGGGCACAATCACTGCCCTGGTGTCCTGGTTTGGACAGGTGTCTGCTAAGG
Source organism: Mystacornis crossleyi (assembly GCA_013400655.1). Lineage (NCBI taxonomy): Eukaryota > Metazoa > Chordata > Aves > Passeriformes > Timaliidae > Mystacornis > Mystacornis crossleyi. The sequence continues at coordinate 21,782 of VYZQ01042807.1, forward strand.
AAGGCAGGAGTCCCCCTCCCACCCTGGAATGGAAAAAATGTAACTCCCTTTCTCCCGAACTATTATAATTTTGGAAATGAGGGGCTTTTAGGCAAATATATCAGAAATAGGAATAACAGGTCTTTACTTATATATAT
>VYZQ01042807.1:22193-39388 GCA_013400655.1 Mystacornis crossleyi
CCCCCAACACCTGGTCCTGCTGGCCACGCTATTGCGGACACAGGCCAGGATGCCATTGGCCTTCTTGACCATCTGGGCACACACTGGCTCAGGTTCAGCTGCTGTCAACCAGCACTCACAAATCCTTTCCCACTGGACAGTTTTCCACTCTGGCCCAAACCTGTAGTGCTGCACGGGGTTCTTGTGACCCAAGTGCAGGACCCGGCACTTTGCCTTGTTGAAACTCACAGAACTGGCCTTGGCCCATCGATTCAGCCTGTCCAGATCCTTCCTGTCCAGAGCTTTCCTGCCCTCCAACAGGTCCACACTCCCACTCAACTTGCTGTTGACCAAGTGTGCACCTGATCCCCTTGTCCAGATCACTGATGAAGATATTAAATCAAACTGGCCCCAATACTGAGCCCTGGGAAACACCACCAGTGACTGGCTGCCAAATGTATTTAGTTCCATTCACCAGCACTCTCTGGGCCTGGCCATCCAGCCAGCTTTTTATCCAGAGAACACGTCTAAGCCATGGGAAGCCAGTTTCTGTGAGAATGCTGTGGGAAACCACGTCAAAGGCTTTACTAAAGATTAGGTAGGCAACATCCACAGCCTTTCCCTCATCCACTAAGTGGGTCACCTTGTCACAGAAAGAGATGAGGTGGGTTTAGCAGGACCTGCCTTTCACAAACCCATGTTGATGGGGCCTGATCTCCTGGTTGTCCTGCACATGCTGCATGATGGCACTCAAGGTGACCTTCCCTGACACCAAGGTCAGGCTGAAAAGCCTCTAATTCCCCAGATCCTCTTTCCAGGCCTTCTTGTAGATGGGCATCACATTTACTAACCTCCAGTCCACTGGGACCTCCCTGGTTAGCCAGGTCTGCTGACTGATTCAGCCAGGCACTGCCCCTGACTGACTCCCTCACCACCTGTATCAGGAAATTATCTTCCACACACTCCAGGAACTTCCTGGACTGTTTCTTCTCCCCTGTGTTGCATTTCCAGAAGACCTCTGGTAAGTTCAAGTCCCCCATGGAAACAAGGGCTACTGATTGTGAGACTTCTCAGCTGTTTACAGAATTTCTGCCTCCTCATCCCAGCTGGGTGGTCTACAACAGACTCCCACTGTGGTATCCGCTTCACTGGCTTTCCCTCTGATTCTCACCCTTAAACACTCAACTCTGATGTCACCACCGTCGAGGTCATCTTTGCTATTGGAACTGCAGCCTGTGACACAAGCCTGTGCTTGGACACTTGCTCTCTCCTCCCCAACATTTAGGATCCAAACTCCTCTCCCACCCCAGCTCAACACCTGGGGCTATGGGATTGTCTCATCTTTTCTTTGTGTACAACTGCCTGGGAGACGAGCAGATGTAGACACTGACCAATTTATTGCCAGGATTAAAAAAGTGGAGAAGCAAGTGGTCAGCTGGAATTAAAAAGACACATGGGACAACTTACAAAATCATGCATTTGGGAGTTGTGCTATGTACATTGTGAGGGCAGTAGCACAGGAATTCCATCTTCCTTTTTAAGTAAGAGCTTTTCACAGCTCCAATCAGTTGAACATTCTTGCCTAGCTCTATAGAGACTGATTTACACACACGTTTTACTGTCATTAATTATTCTTCTCCATATTTCCATATTTTCTGCCTGTATTTTTTTTCTATCTTACATCTGCCTCTGCTCCATGTTCTTCTCTTTACAAGCAATCTTTATGCTTGGTTTCATTCCCTCAGTAAAAAAGCAAGGATCTTCACTGAAATTATAAGCAAGGAGACAAGCCCCCTCACTGTCTCAATTCAGATTTTGCTCTCTTTGACCATGCAGTCCTCTATGCCCAAGTTCAGTTTATCCACATTTCTTTTCCTGCTATGACATGCTAATACACCATATTCAGTCAAATATTGCTATTAATGGGACAGCTGCACACAGTGAGACAGTACAAGAGCACAGCATTATTTCCGATGCATACATTTATGTTACTTATGGTTGTCAAGGTGTATGTTTACATGAAACTCAAGGTTCAGTGCAGGGAAAGGCTTGGCAAAGAGGTCTGAACAATACCTGAAGAGGAGGGGAAATTTTATATTCCTTAATGAAGAAAGCTTGTGAGTAATTCAGTTAAGTAAAACGGTGACTGCTTCTGGCTTGCTGAAAAGACATCAGTGTATCCACAGAAGGGAAAGGAAACAAATGCATGAAAAAGTAAGCACTAGAACCCAGTCCTTGACTGTAGAGCTGAAGATAATAGGTCCTGCCCCAGAGCTGGGTACTGGCAAAGGCAGGCCTTGTGGATTTCAGCAGGGGATAAGTACGGTAAATGTGCTCTTTCCTGGCTCCCTCCTAATGGAGTGGTGTATTTTGGCTTCTCTAAACACTCCCATTTGCTTAGGCTGACTTTGCTTGGGATGATTTTGAGAAGAGCTAATGAAACACATCAAGGCTACACTTTTGCAGGGTTTTAAACCTTTCAACCGGGATGCTGGAATGCCTCTGCACTTACCAGCACTGCAATACATATTCTGAGGGCAAGAGGAGAACAGTAGGGTATGTGTCTGATTCTGAACAGCTGGCAACACTGCAACCTGGGAGAATTAAATGGCTTTAGCAGTGAGCTAGCCAGAAAGTGCTCTGCTTTGACAGGGTAGTGGGAAACATTTTTTGTAATCATCTCCTTACAGAGTTACTCTGAAAGTCTCCTTTCTTGGTCCAACTATGAAGTACATTTTCAAGGAACTGTGGGAAATAGGAAGAGGTAGGGAAAACTATTTCAGGTGCTTAAAATCCGGAACCCTTTATCCACTCATTAACAGGAGCAAGCAGCAACTTATTTCTAGTCACATGTATAACTCTGCTACCTTCATTTTTCTCCCTGGTTCAAGAATGATCCCAACTTCTTTCATTTTCAGTGGTTACACGGAAAAGTTATACTGAAAGTAATAATTAAGTTTTATTAATAAAAAATATAATAAAACCCAAATTCTTCCAAGTACAGAATAAGAGATATTGAACGGTACATAACTACAGCATGCTCATAATTCTGTATCATCTACTGTATTGTCAGGCTCTAACCTGCCTTAAATAATCACACCAATAAAACAAACTACATAGATAATCGGTGTTGTCGATTATTCCATACAGAACATCATTGAGAAAAGAGCTCACAAAAAGAAAATTATATTCAAACACCAAAAACTGAAAGCGTGAAAACATTTAACAAACCTCAGCTAGTCCTTTCACCCCCACTGTACTGCTTGCCTTACCATTCTCCCTCCCCCCTCAAATAAGGACAGTAAAAAAAGCATTAAAATACCTTTGAACTTGTGAAAGACGGCCCATAGCTCAGCAATGTCAGTGGCAAATGTAATGTCTGTGTCGAGGACAATGACTCGCTCAAGATTGGAAGGTAGAGTCTTAGTCAGAACCAACTTCATCAGCCCGTAAATCCCAGAGTAGTGTTTGTTGGGGATCCAAGACACTTCAGACTTGACAGGAAATGGGAAGTGGGAAAGAGGAAGAAAAAATAATCTTCATTAGAAAGAGAAAATTTTCCTGACACTAGTTTCTTGCCATAGTGGAAGATCTTGGAGGTGGAAGGTCATCTAAAAGCCTGCTTTAAACTTACTTCAGAAGCTCTGAAATACACTAAAGTTTCTGAAAGCTTAGGAAAAAAACAGTACTTAGAGGAAACCTCTTTATACAATGTAACTAGAATTGAGCCTTTCTGGTCTGGTAGAAGTCATTCTGAGACACCCAGGTGTCCTGATAGAAATACATTTTTAGTCTAAAACCTCAGATTTCATTTTCAACCAAACCAAAAATATTTGTGTTTGTCAGTCTCAAAATTTTCACTGATACAGAAATAACAAGTATAACATTTTCCTTATATTTTTTACAGATTTGGAGGTCAGAATTGCAAAAGGCCAGTCATTTGAAATAAAGGGCCAGAAAATTGCAAAAAAACCTGTTTCTTACAAACTCAAATTTTCCTTAAGCCTTACATCTTTAACTATTGAGATCACACAGACAAGCTCAAAAGTCGAGAGATTGACAGAAAATTTTTACCCCATTTTTTGTTTTTATGTACTGAATGTGGCAAACTTAGACATCAATTTTCGTTTCTTCAGTAAGGGCTAAACAAAACATTTGTACAGCTTCTAACATGACGTTGAGAGACTAAATTCCGCAATGCATTGTACTATTGGCACCAGGATGTTCCATGAGCTATGTTTAGTTTTCTTTCTGTGAGACTCGAGTTCTCAAGTATCAAAAGTTTCTCCTTAAAGTGGGATATAGAAGCTTTTGAGAAGTTCCTATTTTCTTGTCTGAAACTCCTCTTGCTTGTTTTAAGGGGCGCGCACTACAATTCCCAGATTTTAAGTCTCCCCTTGAGTCGTGCTCTCATTAACTTCAATTAGTATTTTGTCTACACGGGACTTGAGTGAGACAGATTTCGGGATTTGTCCTGGCATGTTACACTTTGAAGAAAGGAGGCAGAAACTCAGTGTATTCACACAAGTGAGGAGATCTATTCTGTAGTTTAACTATCTTGTATCTATTCACTGCCATTGTAAATTTTATTATATGAAACAACATCTGCACAAAAAAATCTCATTTCCCCCAAAATTCTTACAGAAAACCTTCTGTAAGAGAATATGTTCCTACAGTTGGAAGTTGGAAGCATGGTTGAAGAAAGGCTAATAATAGGTGCTTAGAGCACATTTCTTTTTAATGTACAGTAACAAGGCCTCTGATGATGTAAGCTGACCTGCTCTATTCCCTTCAAAATGGCACACAACTTTTCTCTGTATTCTCAGGATTCCTGTACCAGGACAGAGCACTCTCCCACTACAAAGTTCATTAAAAAGACAGAGGGAAGTAGAGCAAACTTTTAAGGAGAAAGACAAGAATTTCAGCAGAAAGTCAGGAAAATCAGGTTATCATAAAATAAAAACAGAAAGTGCAAACTGAAGTGTCAAGTTTGGATTGGTTTATTCAAAACTCAATGCTCCCCGGAAATTTCTTCTGTGTGTAACAGATAATTTCAAATTCACACCCTCAAAACTCTACTCATTTGTGGTCCCTGCTCTCCCACATGGTGGCTTTAGGAATGGACCATCACATCAAGGTGTCAGCAAAGCAGTATCTACTTTGCTTCTACAAACCATATTGTTCTGAATCTGCCACTTTACATCCTTGTGCTAGACCAGTCATACCTGACATGTTAAAACAGTGAGTCATTTTACAGACTTGAGTTTGCTTTTACCCATTGCTGTGTTACTAATTTTAGATGGCATGTTCTTCATTTTATTAGTTGAAATACTTCTCCAGAAAAACATGCAGTGTGCTTATGCAAATAAGACTAATAAGGTAGGGATTCATATGTTGCATGACTTGGCTGACACAAGGAGGGAAGGTAAAAGGTGGCTGGAAAAGTAAATCACCTTCAAGGCACAGTTATTTTCTTTGCTCTCAGGATTCCCCATTTCTAGCACCACTGCCATGTATCACCGCAGGGAAGAAACCCTTGTCTGGCAGTTCCTTCTGATCTGGCACATAGAAGGCAAAAGCCTGCCATCCTGAAGCCTGATGTCTGAAGGGATCACTTTTAAAAATGAAAGGGGCAGCCCCTATTCCAAATGGTCCCTCACAGCTGGCTAGCGCATGTTGGATTTGAGGATATGTTGAAGCTTGGACTCCCAATCTGCTCAATTTATCCACAGTTTTCTCTCCTGTGATGCAGAGTTGACTAAGGCACAAACAGAGATCCTAATTAGTCTCCAGCATAATTTCTTCGTGGCTTTGCTATTCATGAATAATGTAACAGTTCCAAATTCACGCTAAGGAAAAGTCCTGATGCTACACAAGAGCTCTGTAAAGGCTCACTCTCTGGGAATTACATCTAGTCTTATGAGAAGAACACAACACTGGAAAAAGTGCTTAGTCCTTGTCCTAGTTTTGACCAGGACCTGGAGGTTATTCTGTATCACCTCAGATCATTTCTGGGGGCAGGGGGAAGGGACTCTGTCTCCTGAAAAGAAGGGTGTGGCTTCTAGTCAAAAAACCATTTTTCTAAATACTGTCTAAATACTTTCTGTAAGTTTTAATACAGTTTTGTTTCTCTAGCATAGCTAAAATGGCCCATATATGGCACGTTTGTTAGAATGATCTGCTAACAAGCTAGATCAGAGTTGCCTTCAGAGAACAAATATTCCTAGAAGATACACCAGGAACATTAAAAAACAGTTAGTAAAAGAAGAGAGTGAAATAAAACTGCGTGACATACTTTGCCATTTGTATAATTCCCAGTTCAGCAGAAATAGCACACCTTGGATCTCTAGCTCTCAAGATCTGTGTTTTTGTTCATGAGAGAAGAGTAAAGAAAAGCATTTAGCTGGTGCTGACATTGATTCTTTTGAGTTAAGTGAACTAGCATCTACTCAATAAAGGTCTTTCATCAGAATTGTCTTTATTCTTTGCATAAAGAATAAAGACTGAAGACTGAAATGAATAAAGAATAAAGAATGAAGACTGAAAACACAGTAAATGATCTAAATTATTTGAATATAAAAATCACAAGCCCATGAGTCTTCATGCAGCACGTAAATGACCATCTGGTAAATGCCAGAAAGGTGGAAGCTACAGTTTCCATGTTCAGGTATACTTCACCTGCAAGTTATCTTCCCTAAGTGTGCTCTATCTCTGGGAAAAGCTGAATAAATCACAGTTGCTGTACACAGCCTGACTCAGCTTTCTCACAGTTGCTACCACTTATAAATGCTCATTACAGTAAGCAAAAGGGTCACTTTTAAGAGAGAAGTCTGATACAGACATGGAGCTTAAAATCAAGTTTACCTGCTTCCTCAGCTGAGAGGGGGGGAAATGGAGGCTCATTCTCTGTGGATAAGCTGTATAGTGACTACATTCCCAAGTATTTAGGTACTTTTATTTTAAAAAACATTTCAGTCTGGTTGCACACACATTACGATCACAAAGCAGAACTCTTGTACCAAGTCATCACAAATATATCCAGCCAGACTTCAACTCTTATACTGTACTTCTTTAGGGAATTGTGTGATTTTTAAATTTTTTTTTTTAATAAGCTCTTTTTCTCCACAAACAGATGAGGGGTAAACTTGCCCAGGCTTCCCAGACGAGTACGGACTGCTCCACAGCTGTAAGTCAAGTATCTGTATAAGGGCAGGTCCCCTGAGCCACTCTGAAAGCGACGGAGGCTTGGGCTTGTATACTTAGCATAAAACAAGTTTGGAAAATAGTACCAACGTGAACAGAACGACAGTGACCAACACGGAAGGACAAAAAACTTCTGAGTGCCTGTATTGTGTCAGAGCAATTGTCCACCGAGCTCAGTAGCTGGCATCATAAAGTGGATGGTGGCAGGTGCCTACTGCAGACTATAAACCCAGGGAAATTCTACAGCAATACTGCCCCCATATAGACTCCCATCCTGCAGCAATTTGCATGAAATTTTGGAGCTAGTGGTGGTATTTTTGTTGATTAATAACTTTTGGTGGACTTTTCATCTGTGAATTAGGTTGAATTAGGATACAGTTTCATATTTGCTAAAAGCCCAATTCAATGAAGTCAAATTATTACATTTCTATTTAAACCTCAAGCTCTTAAAGGTTGTCAGTCTTACATACCAAGATAATTTGTTTGCAAATGTAACTTTGCTGCACTCACCCTTCTCTTTTCCACATGACTAAAATCATGATAAATAGAGAAATAAGATGAAGTAAAAGAAAAGAGATGGTATATTTTCTGTCTTACCTTAGTGCTTGTTGACATATACACAGAGTGAAGCATCAAAACAGTAGCAAGCACAAAAGCAGAGGAAAGCTAAACTAAGGCTCTATGGGACTGAAGGACTGTACATGTTTCTCTCATTGTTTACCATCTTCTCAGAAGCACTGGAGGTTGACAGCCTAACACCCTGATTTGCTACATGCTTTTTGGATTGGAAGGTGATATATAATAGTACCTTTAAAAAAAGCTCTCAAAAATTTTAGCTAGCAACTGCATAAACTTAAGACCGCATTTCCCTTCTGTAAATAAAAGTCTCCCTTTTAAAAGCATTTCTCCCGTTAACGACTTCTGATTACCTCTCTACCAGAGGAAAATTCTATCCTGACTTTTCCTGATCAATAGGTTGTACTCCATACAGCATCACAAAATCACAGAATGAGCTTGGAAGGGACCTCTGGAAGTCATTTTGTCCAGCCTACCCCTAGCAAGCGTGGCTACCCAAAGCCACTTGCACAGGACCATGTCCAGATGGCTTTTGACAATCTCACTGGGCAACCTGTGCCAATGTTCAGTCACCTCCCTTGATCTGCTGTCAGTGTTTTCTCTAATGCAGTCATTGTTGCAAGGGCAAATTCCTGGCTCATGTTCAACCTGGTGCCCACCAGGATCCCCAGATCCTTTTCTCTCAAGCTGCTTTCCAGTTGGGCAGCCCTCAGCATGTCCTGGTACATGGGGTAGTTCCCATGTGCATGATTTTGCACCTCTTGTTGATCTTCATGAGGTTCCTGTCAGACCCCCTTCTCTGTTAAATAGTATTTTTTTCCATTTTCTTAATGAAATTCCTCACTGTCCCAAAGAATATATAGCACCATAGCACTCTCTGAGCTACAAAAAGTGCTCCTTGTTCAGCATGGCAAGATGGAATTTTGGCTGATAAAGTGTTTTCCCTGGCAGCATGTCCTTAAACACTTTACTCTGGAAAAATGCAACCTTCAATACCGTATCGATTTTGTCACTACATTCACTGCATCTTCCTAGATATGCCCGGGGGGAAAAAAAAAATTGATCGAAATAATCTAGAGCCATGACATAGCATCCCCTTCCTCACTCCAAATCAGAGACACCCTTGCTGCTCAGCTGACTCCACCAAAGCCCCACAAAGGTCAGTGCCTGCAGGAGCCTGTCGGTCAGGCTGCCTGGGGTGATGCACCAAGCCGAGAATCAGCAGCCCTGGAGGCACAAGGTGCCACCTGCACACCTCCTCCCTCAGCTCAGAGGTGGGCTCATAAATGGGATCAAACAGAACCCGATTTCACCATCATCCAGACTCAGTGGCTGCAGATTCCCTGTGCTGGGGAAACAGCCAGCAGCAAACAGAAGAACTCAGAAAACAGAAAAGGTGGGGGAAGGAGAAAAGGCAGTCTGTAGATTTTGCCTCCCCAGAGCTTTCATGCCAGGTTTTACCATTAAAAATATCTAGCATCTAGAATAGACTGATTAAAATAAAGAGAAATGTGCATCAGGTTTCCTAATGAATGACTTAATGGAAACATGGATATCCAGAAGTATTCAGCATCTACTTGCTCTTACCAACTTCAACAGGGGCACTATCTTCCTTGGAAATTGCATCAGTCAGATGACAAACTAACTTCAAAATCTTAAAAAAAGGCAAACAGAGCAAAACTTCCAAGCCACAGCAAAATCACAGAGTGTTAAATCTGCACAAGTTGTAGCTGAATTGTATCTGACACTGATCTGAAAACCAATGCAGTCTACATGGTGAAAGAACTTACAGCAGGAGGGATCTCTGTGAAGGAAAACCAGACAAAGTCTTTTGTAGCTGCTGGCTTCAGGCAGCCCTTACCAATATCCCAGGCATGGGAAACAACCTTGAAATTCTGATGTGTGAATCAGATAACAATACAAATTGTTATTTCCTCAGATTGGATAAATAACTTTCTAGACGCAGCTGACAACTTGTTTTCACAGCTTTTTCATTACTTGCTTAGTGCTTTGCTGCTACTATGAACACTACAAGTAGCAAGATATTGTTTTTTAAAATCATGTGGCCTTCATTTAAGATAAAGCTAACAGAACTGGGGCTTTCGTGTCATTTCTAAACCGGAGGAAAATAACCGCCACCATTTTAATGATCATCATATTTTGTGATTTGCAACATAAAACATAAAAAGAGTGGGTAAACAAACAATACTGATTTGCTGGCACAGGACAGGAAGTTTTCTTGATGCACATTTTTTCTCATCACTGTTTTTGACACAGGGAGAACTTCATCCTGCTATGAATATATGCCATACCTCTTCCCACATTCCTGAAATTTGAGGCACAATTCCAGCAGCACTAACACCGCTTAGGATTAGTTCCAGGATAATCCTTCCCATTTGACCTTGACTATACCTCACAATATCCAAGCTCTTTGCAGGGACATGTGACTGATCCCCTTTCTCACTCTCTCGCTTCCAGGAGAGCAGTATCAATATCTTGTCGCTGAGACTGGGTTAACTGAATCATTGAGGAAGGAGACAAATAGATTAGCGTTTGAATATGGGTAAACATTCATGCCTGTCTTTAGCCCATTTCTTTTTTACAGATAACAACAACAATAATAATAAAAAACGCCCCCTAGATTGAGAGAGAGAAATTCCAAGCCATCAAAGATTCAGAGAGGAAGATTACTGTCACCACCAACAGTTTTCTCAGTAGGAATGCCAAAAGGAATCTCCTTGCATCTCACCTTCAGAAAATCACTGCCTTTGCTCCATCCTTGTCAGGCATCCAGCAAACATTAACAGAAGAGCCTTATTTAAACAAAAACAGACTCTTCTATTAATGTTTGCTGGATAACTTGTAACTTCAACATTGAATTTAGTTTTTTCATGGGTGATTCACAGGTTTTGATTATACTGATATTCTCCCCCCATAACAAGTCCTTACTATTTATATGAATGGTTGTCAAGGAAACCAAAAATCCAGCAAAGCTGGGTAACTTTTCTAGATTCAGAATTTCTGGTTTCTGAGTATTTTAAGAAATAATAATAACTTGCTCTAAGAAACAGCTGTAAGGACAAAGGAATTTATATATCTTTTCTAAAATAATTTTTCTATTTCTGCTGACCTTAGCGGCTGTTGTTCTAACTCCTCACAGAAGCACTAGTGACTTTGGTAGGATTCTGTCTCATCTTTCACTTTAAGAAACAGATGATATCTTCCACACACGCATGCAACAAGTCTGGATACAAACAGCAGTGAGCAAAAAGGTTGAGATAGAAATGGATGATTATTTGAACCTCTGGGTCCTGGATAATGTAGAGCAAATGCAGAAACCGTGGAGCAAGCCACAACTGGAAAGGAAGATTAGATATTAGAAAGGCAGAACAAACAAAACCTCCCAAATCAGCATCAGCATACAGCAAAGGAAAATAACTGCAAACTAATTCTCATCTCTGTAGCAAAGTCCATAACCCAGTCTGACTGATGCTGAGGACTTTTTTTTCTTTTTTTTTTTTTTCTTTCTTTCTTTCCCAATCTCTCACCAATACACACATGCACACAAAGGGCAGACAAGTGAGAAAAACCTGATTTAAGGATGCTGCTTAAAACAACTTCCTTAACCACAAAATTAACTGAGGGTGCCAAGAGCTTACCCATGCTCTGGTTGTGGAACCAATATGCTTTATATGGATGCAACTGTAGACATAAAGTAAAACTGATGTGGTTTTGTTTTTGGTCTCTGCCATTTAGGTAACAAGACCTTCAGCCATACAGCTTCTTCAGAAAAGAAATGACCAAACAATAATTCACCTACTGGAACCTTTAAGGACTATCTCCCTCCTCTTAGGTATTTGGCTGGCTTTTCTCCCATCTTGTTTAGCCACATCAAACTCAAATGGCCAGTTTCTATTTGAGTCCTTTTCTTTACTCTCATTTGAGACTTTCTAAATTTCTTCACTGTTTCTTGCTACCTCCAAAATGCTGAATGACCTTTTTGTTTCCCTCTCTTCATTTGTGCAAGATGAGACTGCAGAACGGGAAGATCTGGCCAGTCTCAGTTAGTGCTGCTTCCTGTTCCTTTGGGGCCCCTGGCCCCAAATCCAGCTGTTTTCAGCACAGCAGTCAAGGGTGGAGGATTTACAAGAATCTGAGCATCCTGAGAGAGGGCAGTGAGAACCAGCCAAACACCATCCTCCCAGTCCCACCTCTCCAGAAGAGGCAAAAGTACAAAACTTCCCTAGAAGAGAAGATAAAGCCTTTTTTTTTTTTCCCTTCCTGTAAATGAATGAGTGAAAAGAGATAAACAAGCTGAAGTAGATAAAATGGCAGGAAGCCAGAGCTTTCTGCTCAAAGCTGAATGACAGGTAGATCTGGCTAGAATTTGCCCAGTGGTGAAAACTCACGGCTGCCCTTCTCGCTTCATTTGTATGGAAAGATAAGAAAGATCAATTGCCCGTTTTAATTGCTAGTGAACTCAATCAACAAGGTCTTTGTGCTAATTCATCAGGGAAGATACAAATCCATGAAAATATTATCACTGTCAGCTTTTTGACTTTAGTAACTACGCAAGTACATGCACGTTAGCTGCAGCCATTCCATGTTCTAGCACATTTCCACGCAGCTCCCGAGGTCAAAGTCCAGAGGCACATAACCTGTATTTTGCATGATGTCAGGATAACAGGTGTCATCAACATGCACTGTCCAGAATAAAAAGCAACACCATATCTTGCATAAACACGGGTTATGTTGGATAGACAACAGCCTCAGTGACAAAAATTTATCTCAAGTGGGATTCTTTCCCTACCAGAAAATCCCTTTTTATGGATGATGAAAGATGGTTGAAGAACAGTTACAGTGACTACTACTAACCAAGTAATGCCTGGCAGGAGATTGCAGGTCTAAAACGCTAGTTATCATGTGCAAAAACATCCCCAACCAAACACTAAAAATTTTGAGGGAATGACTTCACACCCTTTTAAGCCTGAAAGATCCCCGTCCTATTTGTATCCATACAAAACAGTATTCAACAGCCAGAGCTGCAAAATAAAGAATCACAGAATCATAGACTGTCTCAAGTTAGGTGGGACCCATAAGAATCATGGAGTGCAACTCCCTGCTCCTCACAAGACTACCTGAAAATAAACCATATGACTAACAGGGCTGTCCATCATCAGGCTTGGTGTCATGACCAGAGTTCAAGAGCTTAGTGATGTGACCCTTATTGGGGTCAGCCCCCCAGGCCAACTGGGGGCTGTGGCAGGGAATCCTCCTTCAGGCTTAAGTGACAGGCTTCTCCTAAGACACAGTATGCTCCCAGTTCTGTTCCTTTGATTGATTTGCTGTTCTCCCTGCCCCTTTATCCCTTATATGTCTGTACCCTAGAATGTTCTCCCTTCCCTGCTTCCCCGTTAGCCCNACAGTGAAGAACTTTACTGATGTCCTAGGATGGTTTGTGGAAAGGATGTGGGACTGCAGCTTCCACCAGACCTTTGATATCCTAAGACAAAGTCAAAACATAGCAAATACATATGAGAAAAAGGATCCACTCTTCTGTTCAGAAGAAAATCCCTCCCCACTATATGGCATCTCACCAGTAAAATCACCTTTCTCCAGACTTAGACTTTAACTGTTTCTGCCTAAAGAGCAAGAACGGTAAAACTTCAACAGCTGAAAATGCTGCACCAAAAAGAAAGGCCATTAGTGGGTGGAACACACATCCAACTAGTGGAATAAATGCTATGTCCATAAAGAACTCTTACATCTCTTATTTCCACCAAAAGCAAAGAATTTGCAGGAAAAAAAATCACCCTCCATCCTGCAGAGTTGGAGAGCAGGTGAGTGGAACTTCTTATATTGCAATTATTGCTTCATGGGAACAAAAATTACATGAAGTGGTGTTCCCTTCTCCAGTGCTAAGTATTATAATAGATCAAAACTCCTGGGGACTAAAATGCTCCAGGAATACATCTGGAATAAAAAGAATAATAAAGGATAAAAAGTATTAAAATTATGAACAAGCAAAACTAACAATAATCTACTGTAAGGAAGAGTGAATGTGACAAGGGGCAAAAAAGTGCTCTTTTTCTTTGTTATTAGAAAGAGCTACAATGTCCCTCAGACAATGCAGCAATAACTAGACAATCTGAAGAAAATAAAGACATTGGGAAAACTGGGCTCCTTCAAAAGCAAGAAACACTGAACTTGAAGTTCATGACATCAGTCTAGTAAATTGCCCTGCTTATAGTTAAATATCATCAAATACTTCAGATAACAGTGAATTTGCATGAGTAGTGTTTAAATGAGTGTCCATGTAGCAGACATGTAACTCTTACAGCTTCTTGAAACACTTCTTGAAACATCTATGTGAGGGCTAAGACCACAAATGACACCCTAATTCCATTTAACTTTGTAGTTTCACCCTAAAGACAATCAGACAAAATTGCAATCAGACAGGTGAACACAGGTCCTAAATGTCTCATTAAAACAAAACAGATGGAACGATTTTATAGGTTTTCATCTGTGTCAGCTAAAAGCTGTGGAATCCATTCAGCTGTGAAAGGGGTCAAATCTGAAGTAATGGAGAAATACAGGAAAATTACCAGAGGATCAAAATATTACTCAGTTTTCATCTTTGTTTCTGAAAGGGTAAGACCTAGACACCATCAACATAAGCTCAAAGAATGAAACTTTCACAGGATTAAATTGTTTGATCTGAAAAGTGTTAGCTCTATTAAGAGAAAAGACTCAAGTCAAATTACCACCAGTGGCATCTCATTAATAACCTTACAACGTATCTCAAAAAATTAAACTTTGTAGGATTGCAGATTGACCTGAAAAGTGATACCTTCACTAACAGAAACAAAATTTCTCAATTTAAAAGTTCAAATGTTCTCATATCAAGTTGACTTAAAAAGAGGTACTATCTATCAATGGCATTTCATCAGCACTATTATAGATCCCCCCTTTAAAGCAAATACTGAGACTAAAATGAGCCTGGACACCCTTACCTGGACTGAGATGGTTTCAGAAGACCTATGAGAAGACTGACTTCAGCCTGTGCTTGTGCTGTGCCAGGCACACAGCATGGCTTGTCATTTCCAGTGCTGCGAAAAAGTGTCACACAAAAAGGTGTGCCCAGACAAAGGTGCACATCATTTTTCTCCACAAGAATGCCTATTTCACACCCAGTCCTTTAGAATACTTTGTGCCTTCACCTCCTGCTGAACTGTTTCATGGGAAGTAGCTCACATGTGACCTGTTGCCCAACACTTCTCTGAATCTCAGTTGTTTCTCAGAAATAAGGTAACACCAAGTACTTTACAAATGAGGAAATCTAACCATTTCAGATCCCTGGGGGTGAATCGAGACTATTCTTGGGAGTCCTTGCAGCCTCTTATCGTTTTCAGCTTATCAATCAGATACAGAAATACATATACAGCAGTTCTTTGTAAATCTAAAAGCAAGGATGACTTAACGTTTTGGTAAGAGGCTCACATCAATACTGATCCTGAGTAGGAATGCCTTGAACAGTCGCTGCTGTTCCTCTGTGAGTAACTGAATGCCCTTTGATAGAGAGGTGACCATGTGAGCAAGTGAAAAGCCATTAAGATCTATGACCATCTAAGCTCCAGTCATTATATGTCTTCCCAGGTTTTTACCTGCAGGTGCCAAAGCGTAATGGTGCCGGAGCAGAGGATGACCATTAACTCTTCTCAGCAAAAACAGGGGATATACAACCTATATCCCTCATGCAGATCAAAGCATTCAAATAATTCCTGTACATCCAAGATTAGGACAGCAAAATCCTTTCATTTCTCATAGGTGGATGGTAATGTTCTGAGAAAGCAGTTGCTGTAATGGGGATGCACAGAACAAGCAACAGCTGCCAAAGTTAGTTTGAGATGTGTCTTTTTTAGTTTTTTTCCAGGGCATGTTTTTTAATTTTTGTCAAACTGAGTAATTTTTGGAAAATCTCATGTGCAGTTATTCATCTTTTTCTCATTCTCTGCTAAAATTGCCTTCCCTGGAGGTGCAGCACATGTTGCTGCAATGAGCACTGTTTAAGAAGCTGAATGCCAAACAAAAATCCTTGCTATTGAAATGCCACAGTCATCTACTATGATACAAATGTGGGTGATGGTAAGTGGAAGAGAGTTGGCTCCTTATTCCTCACTCCACATATGTTACACAGAGCAGCTACCCTGTGTTCCTGGTGGATGTAGAACAGAACAACTGTACTGCTTTTCCCTAGAATCAAGAAAAAGGTGGAGCTACAAAGAGGCCTACAGCAATTAGAACTAAATTATAAAACTAACAAAGAACTCCAATGTTTTTTCAAAGCACCAGCAACAGCAGGTAAGTACAAGGGGGTTTACAAAGTCAGACAAGAGGCTTTCTTCTGGAATAGCAGTAAAAGCACTGTACAATGTAACACAGGAGGCAGACTCGGACCCTTGAAAGAGGCCCAGGAAATACTGCACCTTCTTGCATCACACTGGGCTTCATCTCAGTAAACAAACTAACTAAATCTCAAATTAACTGACTATATTTGTAAATCTGTAGAAAAATTACATAAAAATCTGCAAGAAACTATTCTATGTTTGGTATCTTGCCTCCCTCCACAAAGTCAGAGGTGAGGCTGCTCATGAAGGCTCCATGTCACCAAGCAGATGACAACTGCTAAGTCAGAAAGGCACTATGAGTCCCATCATCATGACCAATTTCTGACCAGCCTCAGCAATTTCCATGGTAGTTCTTTCTGACCACCTTTTCAGACTAGGCAGAAATTGAAGACCCAGTTTGATTTTACGTAAAATGACTTTCTTCATATTCTAGTTCTAAATAATAATGGAAAACACATCTAAACAATAGTCTTCAATGTTGCATGGCTCTGGTTATTTTTTGTGCAGAAGAGGGACTGGGAGGGCAGAGGAAGTAGTGCTTAGGCTACTCAGTCTGCATGGGTAGATTCTGACCTCTTCACAAAGGTTCCAGTGTGCTGGGGAGTTTGAATTGCTATCTGTTTCTTAGTGGATACTAATTTCCTCCCAAACAGTCTGAAGGAAAGTATCTTGGCTTAAAAAACTTGGTCTGGTAATGTCCAGTCATCTGTATTGAAAACCATGGATAAAAGACCCTGTTCTTAACATGGTAGCACTGTGTCACAATCACAAGCATATTTTATCACCTGAGACTTCAGCTCTCTAGTATTCAATATGTCCATTAGCAAATACACAAAATCTCAATTATAAAGTGGAAATTCAAGTCTAAAACTAAGCCACGCAAGTTACAAAAATCTGTAAAATGTTTTGATTACAGACTTAGTTTTTCAAAATCTTATATTTGCATATTAAAAAAAAATTGAAGAGAAGGGGAAAGGGCAGGAAGAAACACCAGTCTCTGCCTATTATTTCACAGACATGT
The DNA here is from genome assembly GCA_013400655.1 of Mystacornis crossleyi. Classification (NCBI taxonomy): domain Eukaryota; kingdom Metazoa; phylum Chordata; class Aves; order Passeriformes; family Timaliidae; genus Mystacornis; species Mystacornis crossleyi. Next base: position 39,381 of record VYZQ01042807.1, read on the forward strand.
GCAGCAGG
>VYZQ01042810.1:2975-19912 GCA_013400655.1 Mystacornis crossleyi
CGGCACCTTGTGCGGCGGGCGGGGGCTCCGAGAGGTCGGGCCGGTCCGGCCGGCCCTGCCCCGGACAGCGGCGGCGGCGGCAGCGGCGGCGGGGTGAGTCACTGCTTGGAAATGGAGTGGGCGGGCGTGCGCGTAGCACAATGAATGATGTCAGGGAGCACCGCGGCGAGCATGAGGCTCGCGGCAAACACGGCGGCGGCCGCGCCCCCGAACGAGCGGTGCCGCCGGCGCCCCCCGGCCCGGAGCCGCCCTCCAGCGGGAGAGCCCTTCCAGCTGCGGCACTGCTGAGGCAGGAAACCTCTGCGAGAAGTGTTGCCTCCGCCGACGCCCTTAAAGCCGGTCCCTTTCGCCGGGAAGGAGAAGAGGCTGAGGCTGGGAGAGGAGCAAATTACAGGGAAAGGTAGAGATTGTGGCAAACTTTCTAGCTGCTTCTGCGTGCTGCTACCTCACTGGTGGGAGTGTCTGCCCATAAGGAGCTGCAGAGCCCAAACCTCAGAGCCCTGAGGCTCCAAAAAAGACTTCCAGCCGCCTTTGGAGGAGGAACTGTCAGTAGTGCAAGCTTTTGCGTATACAGCTGAGTAGGTAAGTTGCGAACGGCACAGGTGGATTAAAAGCGTGACGTACTACAGGTACCCACTTGGAGAACTGCTTTCACAGAAGACCTACACATGTCAACTAGATAGACTGGGAATAGCAATCCCACGGTTGCGGTCTCTTCTGTTTCTAGAGTTTGAGGCCCCTCTAACTAGGGAGGGCACCTGCTGTTTTAATTTCTCTTACCAATATGTAATTTATGGCACATACCGAGTTTGTGAGTAAAATTGTATGGTTTTTGTGTGGCAATGTGTATATACTGCTTAGAGCAGTACCACATACCTAGCTGCTCAGGAGGGGACTTCAAAATGTGGGATTTCAGCTCAGGAAGATAAAGTATTATTGTAAGGATTTTAAGGGTGTTGTAAAGGTGTTCTGTTGTAGGTGGTTTTTCTTCCTTGTTGCATATATGCTCTGTTGAAGCTACTCTTAAACTTCCTGAAGTGCTGCTGAACTAAACTTCTTGCCTTAGTGGCAGGGTGCATTTCCATTAATGTTAGGTGGTTTCTGGTGTAAATTTAGCTTAAAATCCTTGTGAAAAATAGTTAATGCATAATTTCTGGCAAGGTAATAAAACTAGGATACAATGTACCCTAGTATGTTGTTCAGTTTTATCAATTTCTAAACGTATTATTTTCTTTCCTTTGAAGGCCTTAGAAAATCGAATATCTGTCCTCAAACCACGTGACAGCTATTAATTTATGCACAGTTAATTATACAAGTGAATGGTTCCATAGAAGTATTACCATAAACTGAGCAGGTGCACAGTACATCTGAGACAGCAGGCCTCACAGGACTTTTGGCAAGCTTCACTTTAAGCCACATTTATTAAATGGTTTGTCCAAAATCAGTTTGCTGTTATTCATTATATTTAATGTAGTTGCTTAAGTGTATTATTATTTGACAAGGCAGGTTTTTCAAGGCTCTGTAGCCTTAAATACTTTCTGACTGTGAAACCAGTAACTTTTATTCCTTATTTTGCCCCAACTGAAGTAATCCAGGGCTGAATTTACTAGAAGGGTCAATGATCTTGCTTCTGTATCTATTTCCTTTTAGGCTGTTAGTCCAAAATCAGACGTGGATTATCACATTCTACTGAAAAACATACTTTTCTCTGTCCTTCAGAGAAATATCCCAGTGTACCCTGTGTAGTATGTCAGTCTGAGAGGATATTGGATAAATCAAGTGGTGATCGGGAGAAACTTTAGGTGAAAATCCGAGGGGCCAACAATAGTAAGCTGATAAAGGCCCCTAATGAAGTAGATTTCTGTGCTGTCCTTGAAGTGAACTTACACAATGGAGAAATGACATCTTGAAGAGAGCAAAGAGAGATTACTTTTTTAAGTCCCAGGTTGGTAATTACAATCTAGCATGCCTCTACCCCTAAATTTAAAATATTGAGCCATCGTTGTCATGTTGATAAGCATCTACTTTTCTGCATTGTAAAAGTGTGTTGTAATTGTGATATTACAATACAGAAATTAATTCAGAACTTAATGTTTCAAGCAGACATCAGAAGTGTTATATCAGGGATGCAGTACTGTGAAAAACTGAAGATTTCCTTATCAATGCAAAAAACATAACCTACACACCTACCTCCCTGTCTCTGGAAGAGCTGAATAAGATATCTCAAATATATTTAATTCTTAAAACAGGAGTTCTTTATTTACGGTGTATGAATATAGCATATTAAAGATATGAAAACTGAAAAATAATATTGATTTTTTTTTAAGGATAAACAAAGTAAGTATTGAAACAAGTGATGGATTTAAAAAATGAGTAGTGTTTTTTAAGGAACAGAAAATGTAAAAGAAGATTTTTGAAGAAGTGGCTCATTACACTTAAGTCTCGTGGAACAGAAGGGGGCTTTGAAGATACAGATATTTCTAATAAAATTGCATTCATTTTCTGTTTGGATTATTTTTTCTAATTTTGGTGGGCTGTTGGCCTGCAATGTCAGTTGATGCTGTTTCTGGCCAGTGGACAATACAGATGCTGTGACATATTATTTAGTATGGCTATGGTATTGCCCTAGTCCGGACAGATGCTGGGAAGATTAATGTAACACTAGGTCCACTGTCTTCAGAGATCTCTCTCTGCTGGGAGAATTGTTTGTACCATGGACACCACTGTCCCCAAAGATGCTGTGCACACTAAGAATGTCAGGCATCCAGGCACCACTGTACCAGCAGATGCTGAAGACCTTAAGAGCTGCTAATGGGAAAGTTTTATGTAACACAGATAGCTCTCTCTGTCTTATCTTTCAAATGGAAAGTCTATTCTGGACATTTCTTAACTATACTGAAACTCAGCTGTTCTAGTGAGGCTCCAGAACATTAATAACCACAAATATCTCCTGAGGATGCTTGCTTAAGTTAATGCTTAACAGTTACCACTGTTTCTCTTCCCCAGAAATATTGTGGGGATATGAGTAATACAAAGAATGAAGTGCTTCTTACCAGTACAATTGGTTTTGGAAGTCTGTAGCTGTTGATAGGAATTTTAATAGGACCAAAATGTATAGTAAAAGTGAATCAGCTTTAGGGAAACATGGTACTTATCCTCGAGCTAACATACATGCAGTATCTGTAAAATAAGGGGACTAATGTGCCTTGTGGTCATGCTTGTGGTTGCTGAGTAAAACTTCCTGCTTCACTGTGTGTCGGGTGGGTCCTCTTGTTTGCAATCTGATGGCATTAAAAAGTGTTGGAGTCTAGTCTGTTTTACAGATGAAGAAACAGTTTGTCAGAGTATCTGAGGTGATCACTGCAAATAGAAGGATTCTTAATGAAACCATATTCAGGTCTAGATCCTCAGAGAAGGTAATGAGCATGATTAGTAAGAAAAGCTTCATTCATTCTGACAAGCAAATTTTATTGCAAAAAAGTACGTATTCAGTATTTAATTACTCTTTTTTTCCCGAAAAAATAGTTTCTCCAATATGTAACTCTAGAATGGGGGAGTGTCCTGTTCATTTGAAGGTACCTGAACAAAAAAATCACTTATCTTCCCCAGCTGATAAAAGGCTAACTTGCAACTGCTGTTTATAAATTTCAAGTACATTTCACTTATTCTTTTTAAAGTTTGTATACCAAAATAAAATTGCTGGTATTGTGGTCCTGTGAGGGTTCCAAAGTCTGAGCTTTGCAGTCGCACATTACAGTGTCTTCCTGTTCCTGGCTTTTCTTCTGGCCTTTAGAATTCATCTCTTTCTGCTCTCTTCTGTAGCCTTCTGTTTCCTTTTTTTTTATACATAGAGATTTCCTCAGACTGAATCTTGCTAGGATCCTGTGCTGCACAGTAAGCTTCGCCCCAAGCTTTGCAGTGTTATTGTGTCTGTGGTTACTGATGCAAATTTGGATTAGGGTTGTGCACCGGTTCCTCCTTTTGGGGAGATGCTGAGCCTCTTGGGTTCAGCACTGGATGTTTTCAAAAATTGCATCAGCTTAATTTGGGTGATTTAAGATGAACTGGTGCAGAGTACTTATGAATATGTTTGCTTAAGAGTGGCTAAATTTAATATAAATTCCCTTGGGATTGTTTTTGATTTAGCAGTAATCTGAAATCTTAAATGGAACAGAGAGTTGGATTCAGTTTTTCAGATAAGACGTAAGCATATTGTGGCTGAAACTGGGAAAAAAGTTTGAAGTACAAATAATGATTAACTATATCTTCAATTACAATAAGATTAGTTTGATGGTGGAAAAGATGGATATCAAAAAGAAATCAACGAAAGTGAGCAAAAAACCCCCAGGAAGCTAAATATATTTAAGGTGCTTTTTCTGATCCCCCAACTGAGAATTTACAAACTGCCTGCAGCAATTTGTGATCACTGGTTTTCAGAAGGTCCCCAGGCAATTGGTAATGTTCTTAGTGAAGTGTGTTTGAGAGGCAGGTTTGCCTGTTACTTATCATAAACCAGTATGGCCCATGTAAAGTTCTGTAACTTCCATTCATTTGGGAAAGAAGATCTTTTTGCCTAGACTGTCTGTGGATATCTTAGGCCCATGTCAGTCTTGCTGCTGCTGTAAACTTAAATATTCCAAGGGTGAAGTTTTAAGTACTGATATGGACTAAATCCATGTAAATAAAAAAGCCCAATATTAGTACATTTATTCAGTGTCTGTCTTTATGCAAGTTCTGATAGCACACTGTCACTATGAGCTATCAAAATTTACTGGAGTTTGCACTTGTAGTGTCTAACTTAGAGAAGGATGGGGTTTTGTTTCACTTGATTGTACATCTATGGCGTTCATGCCTCTACTGCTAGATCTTAAATTTGATTGGGGTTTTTTTGTTTGGTTGGTTTTAGTTATGCTTTTTTTAAAAAATCTGAGTTAGCTGTAAAATAATTGAGAGTCTTTAATCCTGTCATAGTGCAGAAATCTGTCCAACCTCAAAGAAAAAGCCTCTGGCAGAGCTTGTCTAGAACCTGGATCTTTTAAGACCTAGCTTAAAGCCCTATGCAAAAGGAAATGGTTTTCATTTCTTGAAGTATTATTACAAGTATTTTGGCATATGTTACCTCTCCCAGAAAATCTTTATTAGAACACTTGCATCTGTAAAAGTCCTTTATTAAGAAGTCACCTGCTCTCACTACTTGTTTTATGTTGAAATATGTTTGCATTTTCTAATTTCTCTTTTTAGAGTGTGTATTCTCCTTAGCCTCCTAAGAGCTCAAACTGTTGTGTGATGAGTGTTGAATGACTCCTCACAGTTTGTTTCAGTCATGTGAAATGTACATAACAGTGACAAAATGTTTACTTATGCACACACCCAAGTTCCTGCTTATGTCCACCCTTGTGCTGGACAGTTGGTTAGTGGAGCAGAGCTAAATAATTTTTTTTCCAGTTTCAGCCATGTTATGCTTACATCCTATGCAAGAAACTAAATTCAACTCTGTATGCTCCATTTAATATTCCAGACTACTGTTAAATCAGAAATAATGAGACAGTCTCCTTATTTAGGTGACATAATTTGCTGAAGAGAAGCAGCAGTAGAGAAGGTCATGCCTCATAGTCATTAATTCTGTCTTTCATCTGGAGGGCATGATATAATCCTATAGCTTGTTGATAGTTCTAGTATGCTTCTACAGTAATTACAGTTTATTTGATTGTTTTTCTTTTTTGCTTCCACAAATCAGCCTTGTAGATGGGAAACTGCACTTGCTCTCTGTAGATGCTTTATGCCAAATACAACTGCCCATGTCTTGGTTTGAGACTGAACACAAACTATATTGGAGCAGACGGTTCCCATCACTGCAGTTGCTTCAAAAGGACACCTTAAAAACTGTAATGCTGTGTTACTGTCTTAACAATGCTTAATGTAGAATTCTGTTTCATCCTCTGCCAGTTGTTCTGGCTCAAATTTATATACTACATTATCAGTAAAAAATCAAAAGCATTTGAACTGAAACTCTGAAAGTGCTGTTTTGTTTTGATGGGATTTTTTGTGTAATTCTGAGAGCAATTAATTCGTATGACTCTTAATTTGGATTAGTTCATAGGTGCTGTTTTTTTCTGGTAATTTTTTCAGGAGTGTATAGAAGCTATCAATATGTTGCAGCTTATAAAGTTAACTCGTTACTTTTACTTCCTGTATTAGGTGCCTGACAAAAGTTATACTAAAGCTTGTGGTTTTTCCTGTTTTCATAATACTGTACTAATCTGTAAGGATTCAAGAATTCCTTACAATGCCAGTTTCAGAACCATGAGTTTGTCTTAATTTGATTTATTCTGATTTTGTATATTAGAGTGTCATTTGACAAGAGTTCATTCTTGTCTTCTGGCATACCATCTTGGTCTCTTAGAGGCCACATCTTGGCTCTAATTTATAAGTAACAATTAATACACTTGCTTAAGCTGCAGTTACTGAAATGCAGATGCTATGTTTTTCACAGAATTGTTTGCAAATTGCTTTAAAAGCATGCGTATACTTTGCACGCAGCTATGGGAATGATCTTGAAATTTTTGGGAAAAAAAAATCAACTCTACTTGATGTGGAAAATGTGCCAGAAAGCTAGAGGTGCTCCTCCAAAATGAAACTGTTTATTTCCATGCTGTGAGAGAGCACATTGGCTGAAATGGTTTGAATCCTATTATTGACTATTAAAAGTGCTCCAGCACTAACATAGAAAAGAACACTCCAGTGTTTTTGTTTTCCTGGAAATTTTTTAACTTTCATGGTGGACTTCAGTCTTGAGAGGAAGGGCTGTGGCATCCTTTTTGGCTCTGGAGCAAGAAGTATTAAAGGCATTGCTCCTTCCAAGGTGCCATAGTGAACTTAGAAGTTAATTTGGAAGTTAATATTAAGGCAACTTACTGAAGAATGTAGTGTTATGGGTTGAAACTTCTGTCCACTGCAATTGTATCCTGAATTTTCAGATTATTCAGAATTCATCTTCTTAGCAATAACTAAGACCTGGAAACTGAATACTAGACATGCTACACAGCTGAAAGGCAAGTGCTTTCCAGTGAGAATAATTTTCTCGTGGACCTTTGTTTTGTTTTCTGCAGTAACCATGGTGTGGTGGCTTAGCCACACATGGTCATTACCATCACCTTCCTCTAGGCAGGTCTTAAAAAAATGGCTCAGCTATTTCCATATATGCAAACAGGCATAAGTGTTCTGATAAGTAACATGTCTTCATTCTTCTGTTTGGGACAAATTATGTAAAGTAGGGTAGAATAATGTGTATTTCTCTGGTAAAGTCAGAGAAGAGTGGCAGGAAAGCAGAAGCTCTCTGTTCTGTTATGCTGCGTTAAAGGCAAACACTAGAACCATGTTCTTTTACCTTACCCATAGCTCTTTTTGAGTGTGCACGCATATGTGCTTTCTTCCCGTTCTCCCTCTGCATCCTGTGGTAGTAGAATCAGGCACAAAGCTTTTCGCACTGCAAGCCTTTCTAGAACATGCGATAGAGGCAACACAGCTTAGTCAAAATGATTTGACTGCGATGTGTGTAACGTGCAGAAAAAGTTCTTTCTTATCAAAGTCTCTATTGCAGTTATGAGACTGCAAACCAGCACAGACGGCTACAGGAGGATTATTGTACTTAGGCTTCCATAATTTGCTCAAAGAACTATTACCTTGATTAATCTTCCATAACACTATTACAAAGATGCTTCTGATTTTAATGTTTTGTGTTGCTCAGCAGGTTTTAGACTGATATTACATAGCTTATGATTTGGTCATGCATTGATGAGAATGTAACACGAAAAATGTACTGACATGTATTTGTAGTGATATTCTATAGTGTTTTTGATTAGAATCAGAGAAAAAGGCTTTCTTCTTTCATCAAAAGGCTTGTAAACTGCAGGACAGTATTTTTGGTGTTGTGTATTTGTAATAGTGTGATTCGATGGAGTAAAAGACAGTCTTGATGGACAGAAAATGTATTGTTATTTAGGATGATGGTTTTGCCTTGTCACTCTTATGACTGTTTTAAAACAGTTTCCACACCTCTCGTATCTTTTTTTTTTGAGTCCTGTAGGCCTAGGACAGTTCAGAGGTCGAATTAAAGAGCAAAGGCAGCCTTTGCTTCTCTCCTTCCCCGCCCCAGTTCTGTGTCATTTTATACTCCCAGCTATGTGAAGTGGAAGTACACATACAGAGAAAGTCCACTTTCTTACTTTGTAATTTCTTGGGCATTGCTTAACTATAGAGTTGCTGCTGATTGATATCTTCTAAGTCTCATCATCTTTGACACAAAGTCATTATGACCAAAATGTCAGTGTTAGTCTGAGGGAACAGATTAAGATGTTTCACCTGAGGCAAGTCTGTTTGGGGAACTGAAGGCTTGTAAGCCAGGTGTGCCCATGAACTGACACATACCTTAGCTTAGCAGGTCCTTCTCCTTCTTCCTGTAGATGTCAAGGCACCAAAACTAGTCAGTTTTCACCTAATGTTTAATGTACAGGCTGATATAACATAAGTCTAGCCTTGTCTTAGAGGACCTTTGTATCTGTTTACCTTTTATCCAGGCAGCACCCATAGAGTGATTGCCCATGAGATATGTTTGCAGGTAACCAAGCTGTATGTCGGATTTTCCTGCTAGTACGTGTCAAAGAACATAGAGCTTTTTACCTAACAGTTACAGCTCTAAGAGTCTGTGGGTATGTGAGCCCCTTGTCTTGTGTTTTTCTGTCTCCTATGTATGTTACGAAAGTGGTTTGCATAGTTAGACTGAATAGTACCTGTTCCAGTAGGGGTTCTTACTTGGTGTTTGTTGGAAGTTTTTTTTGTTGTCTGTGTTGTTGTTTTGTGTGTGTGTTTTTTTTTTTTTTTTTCCAATTGCCTGCTGTGAAGTCTGCACACTAGCTCCAATGTTGGTGGTTAGTGGCAATTCACTTTCTTCCTGGAAAGTGTCTCAGTATGTGTGTATGAATATTCAGTGTTCTGGTGTCTGAATATGCTTAAGGAATTTTACTCCCAAGTTTTTATCCTGGACACTTCAGGTGATTGCCCTGACTGACTGCTTGCAGAATAAGAGATCAGTTTGTGCTCTTGCCCTGTAGAAGCAGAATTGAACAAGTGTCAATTCTGTCTAAATCTATTTTATAAATCTTACTGTCAGACATGAGGAACCTTTGGGAAGCCGAAAACTTTCTCTGAACAATCCTTTTTAGGTTAGGGTAGTTACTCTGTTGGAATTGAACTATTAAACTTCAATACATAATTTGTTTGAGTGTATTCTGTAAAGCTGTCTCAGGAATGTAGGAAAATGTAGGCTTTGGCAGATGCCTTCACTCTAAAAATGTAGCACTTCTTTTCTGCATAAGACCCACACATCTGAGTGTTCAATANAAAACTTTCTCTGAACAATCCTTTTTAGGTTAGGGTAGTTACTCTGTTGGAATTGAACTATTAAACTTCAATACATAATTTGAGTGTATTCTGTAAAGCTGTCTCAGGAATGTAGGAAAATGTAGGCTTTGGCAGATGCCTTCACTCTAAAAATGTAGCACTTCTTTTCTGCATAAGACCCACACATCTGAGTGTTCAATACTTAAGGAAGCTCACAATGTGCATTATCTGAAAAGGCAATCAGATTTGTTCAGAGGTTGGACTTTTTGGGGGGGCTGTCTTGTTTACAGTCTTTGCTGGAATGTAACACTGTTGTGTATAAAACCTGTTCCTTTTGTGTTTGTCTTGCATGAGCTATGGAACTCATCTGGAAAGTTTCAGGGAGGAATAATATATGTGCTGTAGGGCATAGATTCTCTTCTGAAAGTCTTAAACTGTGAAATTCTAATTCATTTTTAGAGAGTCTTATCCTAGAACAGCATTTTGCATTCCTTGTGTTAAGAGGTTTTTTTAAGACAGTTTTTTTACTTTTTTCATGAACTAACTAATTAATACTTCTTCACTGGGAGTGGAACAGTTTACCTTGGGCTGGAATATGCTAGTATCCCAGCTTGGCTTCTGCTTCCAGATAAATAAAATAGCCTTTCTGGGTGGCAGCTTTTATGGCAAGTCCCTAACCATCCCCATCTTTGTATGTAGTCTTGGTAAAGCAGTGTTAAGAGATTCCATGAGCTGGGATTGATATGGAATGTTTCAGACCTTCTTGGTCTGCCACAGCTGTCATTAACATCTTAGCACACCTTATATGTTATGGTTGTAGCTTAATGTAACATGCATTTTTTGATTTCTTCCTAATTGGCTTGCATGAGTCTAGAAGGCTGCTGCCTCTCTCCCCTGCAGACCTGTAATTGCTTCTGTGGGTGTTTCTTGTTATACAATGTCTGTCATGTGAGGTGTGGTATTCACGTGTTTAATATTGTCCTTGTCATGTGACTGTTCTGTGCTTCAGTTGTGCACCTTTGAAATGGTGAAGGTACCCAACTTTAAGTAGTGCTCAAGTGCAGCTGGGGGGACCTTCTAGGACAAAATCCCTGTGAGACTTCCCTTCATTCCCTTTGCTGTGTCTCTAGAATAGATTTCAGCTTTGGGTAGTCTTGGTGCCACTGATCCTTGGATGTGCTGTCCTACTCCTGGCAAGATGATGCTCACTCAGAGGAGAGTAGTTGAGAGCAAAGGCCCATGCAGTGGCTCCAGCTGCAGAATGGCCATGCAGGAGCAGCTCCTGGAACAGCTGATTTTTGCAGAGGCTGTGTTGTGGAAGCCCTTGTGCTGGCCTGCATTTAGCTAGGTAAGTACCTTAAAAAGTGGCCGTGGTTGCCATAGTGCTGTGTTAATGAAAGCTCTTGAAATCCAAGCCACTATTGTGTCTAGATTTCAAGTTATACTCTAGACAACAGTTTTCTCAGATTATGCCAATTTGTCCTAAATTTAGAAGGTTACTTATGAAGCCAGAATGTGAGCTGTCCTTGCTGATAGATGCAGATCTCTTGGCATATTTGGCATTTTTGAGGAAAACTTATGCAGGACTGCAGCAGAAATAGCAATATGTAATAAGATAGTGCCCTCCTTCATGGGAAAAAGACAGTTGGTAGACCAGAATAATTATCACTGTGCCCTAATTTTGCCAGGTTCTGAATTCTCTTCTTTTAAAACTGATTGGCACTATTTCCAGTTGAACACATAGTTCTGTTCTTAGACTTCTGTAACTAATCACGTGGAATTAGTTGATTCACCACTTATTTACTGTACACCGTGGTTACTTAGCACACATTCATAACATCACTGGTTTCAGGGAGTCTAGAGATGAGACTGACTTTGTCTGGAACAGTTTTGTCAGCTGCAGTTCTGACTGGGTAACAGTTTATACAATCTGCTTGTCCCTCCACGTTTCAGCTAGTCCATGTGGCACCTCTTTAGCCTCCCTTCCTCTTCCCAAATCAATGTGTTTATAGATGTCTGCTGGACATTGGGATAAGAATGCCATAAAATGCCTTTTGGATAATTTTTATAAAATGCTTTCTATTTTAAAGTAAGCTTTAGAGCTCTAGGACCTCCCATGAAAATGTGACCAAGAATTATGATATATGTTTGGAAATCAGTTTTTCTAAATATTCTTCCTGAAACATCTTTTTTGATCACACACTTTACTTCCTCTGCCCCCAAATTTTTCATTGGCGGCAAGACAGAGGTCAGCACTGGTCCTGGTTTCCAGCTTGTGGGGGCTTTTTTCCTGTGGAAATAAGTCTCTTGACTCAAAATTTAAAGTGACAGCAGCGTTACTTAAAGAAATGGAAAATAAATCATGTTCAGTGCAGCACACTGTGCAGCTGGTATGAATGCCATTTAGAGTGGCAGTTTGATTGGCCAGCTTGGATTTCCACTTCACATTCAGGCTTGATTGGTTTGAGTGATCATTTACTTGCCTGTACTTGTAAAGATGACGGGTTCAGTGATGACCAGAAACCTTCCTTGAGCACAACACATAGCTTAAGGTGTGGAAGTTGCTCCTTGAGGTACATGATGATACAGTGCAATATAAATTGCTCTGTGTAGATTGAGGGTCACCTCAGTACTTTCACATCAGGTTTTACCAATTGATAGGATAAGATCAATGTAATTTCAGTCATTAATTTCATTTGTACCTTTTCAATTATGCTGTGTGTGCGTGGGCAAGATGTAGGTGTTACAAAGTAGTTGTGTGATGTTACAATGTAAGACTCTAATGATGGCTTTTTAGGAGCAATGCTGAAAATGCTATTCAGCTGTTTTCTTGCAGAAATAGTTTTAGTCTTGCAGTGTTAGTAACTGGGAATTTGAACATCAGCAACTTCCTTCTTTAAATCCTTTCTGACTAACTTGGTTCTTTAAATCCTTTTTAAAAGCTTTTAAAAAGGCAATAGAATTCTCAAACTATTAGGTTAGAAGGGAAAGGCAAATAAATGAAAGCACTGATGTGAATGGTGAAAGCCTCTATGCTGAGTCTCACGAGCGTTTTGGCATAAAGAAATTTCGTTATTGCCGTGGTGTTCAATGCACAGTTGTTCTTACCGAAGGCTGCGGTTCAGCAGGGAGTAATGAAGAGAGGTTTGAATTATTTTGAAGATGTTTAGTTAGGTTCTTAAATAGGAGCTCTGTGAGGGAAAGTAAAAACACATTAATAGGATTCTTGGCCCCTTTTTCTGACCTCTAGGGTGAGGCTGAAATGGAGATAGCAAAATATCTGGGAAGGGTATTACAGAAAGGTTTTTGATTATAATTGTAATTATTTTCCACTGCTGTTCCACTGTTACCATCCTCTCAGAAAATTTATTTAACAATGATACCCTGTTTTGTGGGGAGATAGCTTGCCAGGCAAGAGAAGTGATAATCCTAAGGAAGTGAGTGTTCTGTTCGGCAGTCTGCGGCAGAAACAAAAATTAAGAAGGAAGTGTTGAAGTGCATAGTACTTAAGTGTTTAGTATTTAAAGTTAAACTGTCTTCCCTGAATTAAATAATATAAAAAGGAAATGTTTTTTCTTGTCAGCATAATGTGGAAAGTATTTTCTTCTATTAATAGAAAGCTTTGAGCTAATGGAATGCTTCTTCAAGTTTAAAGAAAACCATGGGACTGCATTGGAAGCTTAGGTTGTGATGCCTTTTTTAACAGTGTAGTGCTTCAAGCTGATGTGTAGCACTTCAGTGAAAAACCCAGTTACACATAGGAAGCTTGATATAATTCTGATTATTGCAAACTGGACACTCAGAGTACATTAGGAAAGGCTTCTTTGCTGCTGTTTTAACCTCCTAAGTAAATGTGTCTTGATTGATCATAGTAATTGTTGAAATTGCTCAGTACTCTTAACTTCTTGGTGTTAGAATTAAATTTACCAGATTTTAGTTCTGAAAGTGTGTCAAGAAGAGCTGGGGGGGGAGACAAGTGGGAAGGAAGCATCTAGTGTATGAGCTGGATGTAGATTTGAATGTCTGAGCCTGTAAAAAAACATCTTGAATGAGGGATCTGTGTATTCCCATCCCTATTTGACTGGGGATGCTGTTTGTGATGCGAGAGCCTTAGGCTTTTGCTACTTCGTGGTAGGTGTGGTAAGAAGGTAGAGGGGAAGACCAAATTAGGGACTACATCATGTTTCTTTATGAGTTTTAGTCACTCTGTTTATTGTGAGCAGCAGATGATGTATTATGTCAGCATCATCCCCCTTAACTAATATTCATAAAGCTTTCCAGGCAACTACATCAACACAGAGTTGAGCAAGCTGAAAACTGTTGTTAGGGAGAAGAGAGGAGAAGCTGGTCATTGATTCTTTGCTGTCTGGTTTTAGCAGTGCGTAGTGTGCTAGGCTTCTGTTGTTGGCACAGAGGGCAAAACATTGGTCAGAATACCTTAAGGTAAGGGGGTGTGTGGGTGTGCAGATAGTGGTGTTTCTGAAGGGGGATGTTTTCATTCCTTGAGCCTCTGAATACAGCAAGTGTTGCTGCTATGTACAGAGTCACAATTTGTAGTGCCAGATGAACTGAGGGATATGTGAAACCAGCTTATAGTACGGTACTAAATAGTTTTAAATATGTGTGAGGTGAGGGCTAGTCATGTGCTTTGCAAGGACTATTGCCTGTTTCAGGGTTTTTAAAAACATGAGTTGTGAGGTATGAGCCTCAGTGCTAAAACAGCTTTTCTCTGGATTGTGCAACTTGCATATGTATTACTGCTGGTATTTTAAAATGCTCTGCAGATTTAGGCAATTACTGTCCTCTCACTTTAAACTTTTAAGAGGAGGGTTCTTGTTGCTGCACAAAGTACACTAGAATGTTCTCATAAATGTGACCTCTTCTTTTGGAGTTGGCATGGCTGCCTTTTGGAAGTAGCCTAGGGGAAAAGTTTGACAGGCATTCTCTTCTTAATAATTACTCAAATATTTTTAGGGTATATCACTGATAAATTTACTGAGTATTTAACTTCCTCTTCTAGCTGCCTGATGGCTGATAAGCTGTAGCACAGTCATTTTAAAACACACATTAGTCACTGTGACTCCTCACTGCCCTGTACTGAAAGTGGTGACTAATCTCTGGGTCTGACTCTCCGTTATGAAGTGCAACCTTTACCCTTGGTAACTAGGTGGAGGATTTCACAAAACAGTATAAAACATTCCTGCCTCCTCTGCTGGGTCCCCCTGCCTCACAGCCAGTGTCTGCAACTTCTGTGTCAGCTAGGAAAGATGTGAGGCATCAAATGTGCTGCTAGGCTCTTATTAAATCTTTAGACCTTGCTGTCTCTTTGAGAAGAACCTTGCTTTGGATAGTGGCTCTTCAGCAGTGTCTGTGAAGCTCTAGCAGAATGCAGGCAGTTAGCAATGAGAAGCCAGCCTGCACATAAAAGCCTGATCCAGAGGCTTATTTTGGCACTCGTTTTTGGCATTCTTTTGCCTGATGAGAGTGAGGTAGTACAGTGACTTCCATGCTTTGTACAGTGTTTATAATAGTCTTTTCTAATGAATAGAAGAAGGTTATGAGCCAGGTATTTTTTGCAATGTTACAAAATATGCAGTGATAGAACACCTTTTTTGCCTTTATTCAAAAGCAGCTGATTCAGAGCTTAAATATCTCTTCAGGTTAGCAGACTTTTTGTGCAGATCTGAAGTACTGAAACAGTCTCATTTTGGAGAGTATGAGTTAAGCAGGAAGAAGACCTAATCTCATTTTTCTGGACTGAAAAAGTTGTGAGGGAGTCTTTAGGCTTTAGACTTTAACACTGGAATAATGTTAATATTTCTTTTGGCTCTTTTGAAAAGAGATTTAGCAATGTGTGTTGACAGTGAAGGCAGCCAACACTGTCCTGAGCTATAGTTAACAGGAGCATAGTCATTATTTGCAGGGAAGTGATTATTCCTCTCTGCTCAGTATTACATAGCTGTGTCTAGAATACCATATCTGGTTTTGGGTCCTTGATCCAGGAAAAACATGAATTGGCAGGAAGCCTAGCAGAGGGACCATCAGGGTGGTCAGGAGGCTGGAGCACAGGTCCTGGGAGGGGAGGCTGGAGGGGCCTGGGTTGCTTCAGCCTGAAGAAGAGCAGTCTCAGGTACCTGGCTGCAGCCCTTTCGTACCTGCAAGGATGCCATCAGGAACATGGGGGCTGGGCTCTTCTCAGCAGTGGGAAGATGAGATAGATACGACTGTAACTTCTAATAAGGAGTAGAAACAAAACCAGTAGATTTAACAGTTAAAAACCAAAAAACCCACCAAAACAACAAAAATAACTGTCCAACTTTCACTGTGAGAACAACCATGCAGTGGAACAGGCTCCATGGGGAGGTTGTGAATCTTTGTAGGCATTAAAAGTACAGCTGGATTGAAAGCCTGAGTCATTGCTGATCCTGGCCAGAGGCCCAGAGACCTCCTGAGGTTTCTTCTAACCTGAATGATTCTGTTCTTGGTTCTGCTGGTTCTAAAGATGTATGACTGGCCATTCTCAAAACACTTGTTTTAGGAAAGACTGTTAACCTGCAAATAAAACCGACTTTGTCATATACATGTGGATTATTTCCAGAATGAGTTACACTAGCACTAAAAGATAGCAAATATTTGACAGCTATTGTAATCTTGTTTCTTGAAAGATAAGGGTAGTAAAAATCACGAGGAAAATCTAGGCACGTCGCGGTGTCACCTTTAAAAGACATCAGAGTCTTACCAAATACAGTCCTTTGGAGTCTGGGGACCAACAGTTCAAGAATTTGAAGATGCCTTCGTACAGTTAAGGGAAACCTACTCATCAGTGTTCAAAATTATAAAAGAGCTTAAAGACACTTTTTTCCTTGCTTTCTTAGTTACTGGAGCCAGGTTGGATGGGGCTTTGAGGACTTGGTCTAGGGAAGGCATCCCTGCTCATGGCAGGAGGGTTGGAACTAGATGGTCTTTAAGGTCGTTTTCAACCCAAACCATTTTGTGATGCTGTGAATGTTTTTTGTGACATATTGTTTCAGAAACCTGGCACTTCTGTAGAACACACTTGATAATGAATCATTAGGAAAATGGAACCTAACGTACTTTTTCTATTAAGAGGTGTGATAAAACTTGGTTTGCATAAATAGATAACCTGTAACCTTGAAGCTTTTCTCCTCTGTTTAGGCAAGTGTAGGGATTTAGCTCTTAAGATGTCTTCTGTTGGTACATTAATAATCCTAAATGAGGGACTTGAAAAATCCCTCTCTCAAAGTAGAGGGAGTAACTGCTCTATTTCTACTGCTGAAAAGAATTTTATATGTTGTAAGTAGTTAATGCTTTTTGATAAAAAGTTTAACATTTATTGGAGGTGGTAATGTGATGATAATGAATGGTACTTCAGTAATCCAGCTTTGTTTTACTTGCAGTTCTTTAGCATCACAGTAGTTTTCTTTTGGAGGTTTTGGGTGGTGATGGGTTTCTTTTTTTTCCTCCCAGTGGTCTGTGTGCTGTGAGGTGTACATATAGCCTGGGAGAAGGGATTCTAT
>VYZQ01042811.1:2209-13657 GCA_013400655.1 Mystacornis crossleyi
CAAGCAACCTGCACATAATTGTCTATAACATTTCAGAGTTGTGTTGATGGTACTTTTTGACAGAATTAGGTCTATGGTCAATCTCAGCTTCTGTGTTTTTATCTGCAGTTGACGGAATGGCTTAGAAAACTGCAAACATTGACAGAAACTGAGCAGCAGATTTAATAACACATTTACTAAATCAAATTGAAAGATTTAAATACCATAATTGCCAGTGTGTAACCTGCACTCTGGAAAATAATTACTAAAACTTGAATGTCTTTGCTGGCTTGAACATTTCTGGTAGTGACAGGGAGCTGAAAATGAAGCAGCGCTGGGAGAGGGGGACAGGCATAGTGCTGGGAAAGAGCTCTGAGATAAAGTGTGCTACAGTGTGTGTCAATGCTCTGAGATGACCCTGTGTGGAAAGGAATCAACTTTTGGTTTTCCAGAACCAAAACAAATATTCAGCACATGAACCGGGACTTCAGCCTTTATCACTCTAACTCAGGAGCAGCCAAGCTTACGATACTGGAATCTGTGGCAGCAGATATTATTGCAGGGAACGTGGACAGCACAAATCACCACAAAAACTCTACTTTCTGTCACATGTTTCTTCCAGGCTTTTAATGAATAATGCAGTTCTGAATCTGTGACTTGAGGTTTAGAACACGATGTCCACAAATGTGCGGTTTTGAGCAAAAAGAGGACTGGATGAAAGGGACTGTAAATCAAAATGTGCATATGGTGTAAATATTAGCTCTGCTATTGCTTTCTCTAATGTAATACATCTCTGAGCTAAGCTGAGTGACTGATACCTTGTCGCTTACTCAGTGCTGCTGTTGAAGGGTCGAAATTTAAATCTGTTTGCCCGTTCCCACTCTTTAGCGTTGCCTCTCCCCCTGTCTGATCGGCATGAATGGAGCCTGTGGCAGTTTCTCCGTGGATGTGACTGGCTCCCTGCAGCTGGGGCACACATGGATTACTCATGCAGGGCTGGAAATGAGATGCGGCTCGGCGGCGCAGGTGTTGCAGTGACTCTGTGTCAGATGCGGTACTGACTACTCGGGGAGGTCCAGTAACTAGCCCGTGGTCATGAGGTGTGTCAGCTTTAGGTTCAGAATGATCCCACCTAATGTCCCTTTTTTTTTAAGAAGGCGTTCAGGGGGTTTGTGTCAATTTGACCAGGTAGTCTCTCTCTCCAGTGCTCAGAAATTGAACTAAGTAGCAAAATAGCATACAGGCTTCAGCCTTAACTAGGCCTTGTGGTGTTTGGTCTCCAAGAAAACAGCTTAGAAGCTGTTAGTACTCAATCAGACAGCTTTTGAATGATAAATGGAATAGGTGGTCACTTTTTAATTAAATGCAAGTATTTGGACTGCTTCAAGGTAGCTTTTTTGTTTCAGTGCTTGTGGATCATGGATCTGACATGATAGTGAGGATTCTGCAGTGTCCTGCAAGATGCTGGTCTGTGATGCTTCAAAATTTCCTGAAAATGAGCAGAAAGAGTCAGACCTTGATTGAATAAAGGTTTTCTTGCTACCTTTCTGCTCTAGTGTCTTGTTTCATGATGCTTGATCGTTGGCATTTCACAACTTACTTGAGAGAAGGCAGATTTCAGTTCCATTCATCCAACATGGGTAGAGGCCAAGTGACTCACAGTAGCAGAGCTGGGAATAACTAAGAGCCAGACTTTATAATACCAGTTGTCTGCATGATGGAACAATTACCATTTCAGTAATTTGTTTTCCATTGGGAATATTGCGTTTCCGTGGTACCAGTGTGAGGCTGGTGCTCCAGCAGTACTGTCAAATATTTGAAGCGAAAAAGAATCAGCTTGTCATGATAGCAAGGTGAGGTTGAACCAGTGTTGTTCTCTTGTGTTTTGGCTTTCTCATCAGCTGGTAGTTCTCCTGGCTCCTCAGCTCACTCTCCTGGTTCATGCTCTCTTGGAATGCCAGATCCTGCCAGAAAGGCATTTCTAAGTAATCTGTCAATTTAGGGAAAAAAATGTCGGTAAAGAATAGATCAGGGAAGCTGTCTACTAATTCTGTGTGCTTGTGGCTGGAAATACAACGATTCAAAGGCTGTCTCCTAAAGAAGGAAGTTGGGTGAAATGCTGGTAGTCTGGGCCCTCATTGCGTTTGGTGAGAGGTCTTCTGTAAGTGAAGTTGCCATTGTGGGAAGGAATGGTCTTGTGTGCCCATGAGCCCATTAGTGATAAATGCAATTAATATTGCCAGTAACTATGGGTCTTGCAGAGGAGGTAACACCTTTTGGTAGCACTGTGCAGAATCTGTGAGGAGTTACAAAAGCCCCACATATTTTTTTGAGTACTGTGTTTAGAAAGCCTTCAAGGTGAAGTTCTATTTTTCATGGTTCCACTTACTGTTGTTAGGAAGTCATCTTAAATGCAAAATACAGACTCTGGATCCACTCACTGTAATAAAGAAAATCCAGGAACTGTTGAATAAAACTAAGCTAAGGAAATGAATTTAATATCTTACCAATGTTAGCTTGATAAGCCCCCAATAATTAGTTGTAAACCTCTCCTCAACTTAAAGTGAGTTTGATAATGGACACCTGATTTCCCTTGTTTGTTTTACAAGATCAGAATGGTTTTTCTACTGCTTAACACCTGTAGTGGATTTCACTGTTTGTCTGTATGGAACTCTCCAAGCGCCAGCAGCAGTAAGGCTGGGCTGAATTAATGGAATTAGGTTGAATTGATACTCCAGGCTTCACGCTCTTTTGGGTTTTTTTCCTTCCATCTCCCCTTTTTACTGGGAAAGCTGTTATATAGTTTATGTCTCCTGTTGTTAACAGTTAGTTTTGTTCTTACGAAAGCTCTGCCAGCTGAGCCACTTTTTCTTAAAAGGAATAATAATGTAAGAAGCAGTTTTGGGGTAAAAGATGCATTTTAAGGCTGTTTTGGGTTGGATTTCTTTTCGGAGATGATGGGGAAAGAGTGAGTTAGTGATCTTATTTATATTTTTTTCTCCTGTCAGTACTTGCATGGTACCTGAAAACTGCCTTTTAATTTTCTTTTTCTCTTTTTGTAGCTGGTAACTTGGTATCCTTTTACATACTGTTATTTAATGTCTGCAGTCAGATACATGCAAAGTCTTTTGTGTGTTGTGGGAAAGAAACGTCTGCTTTCTGGTCTGTTTGTTGTTCTTTTGAAGCAGAGCTCAAATTTCTTCTCTTCTGCCAACTGGAAGTAAATACTGTAGAAAGTATGTGATAGTAAAGCCCATGTTAGAGGCATTTCTGGTATCACACCCGTGTCTGGCTTTTGAGCCAGTCAGTTCTTTTTTTTTTAAATACCCAAGGTAGCTTTTGTCCATTTGTAGAACTAACCTGTCTTTGCGTCACACTGAGACCTGTGACATGAGTCCTTTGTTCTTTTAGGAGCACTTTGGACATGTAAAGGCTGCACTTTTGGTTGTGAGCAATCTGGTGGATGCTGAAATCAGTTGGCACCTCTTGGTACTGGTCATTTGGTGTTAAGAACAGCCCCACAGCTGTAAAATTTTATTGTTTGAATGCCACATGACTTTGCCTTCACTGTACTGATACCATTTTTCAGTGGTATACCTCCTGCAAGTGCATATTGCAGTATTTAGATTTGATACTACTAGCTTAAGAATTGAAGAAGCAAATGAATAATATGAGTGGCTGTGTGGATGAGAAAATGATTTGAGATCGGGGCTTGTTGGGCTTGCAGCTCCCTTCTGTAGAATTTGCATGTGTCACCTGATGGTCAGACCATAAAAAAGGTATCTCACTGCCCCTGCCTTATGGCAAAGGCATTCATTGGTGTTGAATTAAAGCATTTGAAACTTTGAAGTACCTGAGGGTCGGTTTTGTTTGGTTCCCGTGACAAAGATGTGTAAATAGGTAGTATCTCATAAGTCGTCATCATTAAATGGCTGTCATAAGCCCACAGCAAGTCTAGTTCAGTGCCTTGAGCTCTTGGGTAGCTGTGGGAGATGTGGAGATGCTGGAAAATTGCTGTGGAAGGTGGCACTTGGGGACACGGTTTAGTGGTGAACGTGGTGCTGCTGCTGGGTTGAAGGTTGGACTTAATGATTTTAGAGGTATTTTCTAACCTTTAGAATTCTGTGAATATGGCACTGCTGAGATGGATTTACTGCTTTGAAGTTAGGTTGCAGTTGTGATCTAGCAGCTGGAGCCGTTGGCAAATGACACGATGTTGATTGCTTTCAGGATATCTCAGGAAAACGTTCTTAACCTCTGCTCTGAAAGTTAGGATTAATTTGTTAACGTTGTGCTCAAGCAATTTAAAATGCGGCTTTTATGTGAGCATTACTTTGACCGTGGTAGAACAGCAGACCAGCATTTCTTGAGGAGATCTTTTTATATAGAATGGGGAAGCACAGAACACATTTTATTGAAGAAACAGAAATGGATAAACTGCGAAAATCGTTAAACTCAGTATCTTCGGAAAAGATGGTCCATCCATGTGACAATCCTCAGTAGGGTGATCTCCTGCAAGCTAATGTACAGCAGATTAAAAAAGACACTTCCGTAGTGTTGATTTCTGCCACTTGTTTTGCTGAAAGAAAAAAAATTAAAAGTGAGTCACTTGAAGTTTTACGAACAGGTAGTAATAAAGATATGCCCCCTCTAATTTTTAGAATAGAGAGCTTTGTAGACTTTAAAGTGTTGTGCCCTTGAGAAAAATGGTTTCATTATGAGGAAGAAAGGAGATTCTTGGAAGGCTAAGTGCAGCCAACCCTGCGTGCTTTTATCTGTGTGCAAGGACTGTGATTTTTTTATTATGGGGTTCCAAGTGCGGCTGGTGAATGTTTATGGAAGCCTGTGTGCGGGGTTGTGAAATAAACCTTAGTTGGTACTTGCCTTTCCTTTGGAAGAGGCAGAATATGTGCATTAAGCATTACAGTGCAAAAACCTGTATTTAAATGTGCAGTCTTGCTTCTTATGTAGGATAAAAAAACGTTGCTTTTCAAGATTGCAAAGGATGCTCCGCAAAGCTTTGTATTAACTTGTAATTTGTATTCAGTCTTAGTTAATTTGTATATGCAGCCTGTTGAGCACTCAGTAGGAGCAGCCTGTTTTTAACCTTCATTTATTTATGCAAAACCAGTTGAAATACAGCATTAGTATAATCCTTTCTTCTTTTGTATTACGCTGCAATTCTCTTACCATGCCGGTTCCGAAGGGTCCTCTTCTTTGGGGTTGCTACCAGGCCTGATTTGTGAATCATCTGATAAAGAGCCAGCTCCACTCCCAGAAATGTGCCTTAGGTAGAATCGCATGCCAGTGAGTCAGCTTTAGGGCAGCATTTTCAAAGGAACGCTATATAAATTACACAGGGTCCCTGTGGGGGCGGCTCAGTGTTATGAAAAATCGGCTGTGGAGCATCGTGCACACACATCCACACAGAGCTGAGTCAACTGTCCTGGGTTAAATTGACTGAGTGCTGGTCTCACTTCTGTTGTTTTAAGTGCACTGGTTTGTGTGACACTTAAAAGAACTTGAAAAGGAATGTGTGGTATCTTTGGGAGGAGCTGAACAAGCCGAGAAGTCCAAAAAGTGTCAGCATTTCTACATTTGTCTGGGTGCAAATTCCCTGAGAGGTGTCTGATTATTTGGATTGATTTGTTTTTAGTTAATTAGACAATCTGCTTTCCGGTGTAAGGTAGTGGCTTTAAACTGACAGAGAGTAGGTTTAGATGAGATATTAGGAAGAAATTCTTGGCTTTGAGGGTGGTGAGGCCCTGGCACAGTCTGCCCCATCCCGGGAAGTGTCCACGGCAAGGTTGGATGGGGCTTGGAACAGCCTGATCAAGTGGAAGGTGTCCTTGCCCTTGGCAGGGGATTGGAACTGGATCATCTTTAAGGTCCCTTCCAACCCATACCATTCTGTGATTCTCTGATATGTCTGTGTGTTTTTTGTACTAATATGTCACTGGTGAGTTCACTGAATTAATCGTGTTGATTTTCGGTGGAAAGGAAGGTGATTTGAGAAGAAAAAAAAGCACGATCAAGACACAGCTGTTCCAGCAAAGGGCTTTGGTGAAGCTTTGGAAGTGGACAAGTTCATTAGCACTTCACATCTTCAGAGTGACACATCCTTCTGTCAGAAGAGGGCCGAGCTTTGCTTTCTGCAAAAATTTATCCTGTGTTATGAAGCACACATGTGCATTACAGTCAGCTCTTCAGTACCCAGGCTGCATGCTGCTTCTGTCTTTTCCCAATCCACCTTCCTCAGACACCCAGTCTATCCAGTGTTCGAGTCAGAGTTCTTGATGAGCTTGTCTGTGTGTTTACATTTTTAAAAATAGTCAGCTGTTTTACATAATTTTATTAGCCTCTGTTTTATGCGTTTGTCATTACCTCTCACACCTCTGATTTATTCTGTCTCTGCTGAGTAAATGTGAGATAATGTAGTGAAATAATTGTGTAAAAATGAGCCATTATAGTGTTTAATGCCTTATAAATATCATCACATATTCAGATTTAGATGAAAATAACTGACTTCTGTGGCACTGGAACTGTGAGGTTGGAAGGACCTGGAAGGATCTCTAGTTAACTGTGCGTTCTGAACAAATGACTTGTATGCAGCACTGCAATTTAACTTTTCATTCATGTAGTCACAAAAGCCTAAAGAACGTACATGGTGTTATTTGCTGCAATAATATAGGTACAGTTTCTCATTTAAAAAAAATACAGCTTCCAGTTGAATGGCAAGTGGTAAGAGGAGGTGGGTTGTTCAAACTGTTTTCTTTCAGCACTAACTGAAAGGGCATTAAAAGGCAGTGTTCTGCTAGATAATTTTATTCATTTCAACAATTGCTAGAATTGGCATAAGAAGATGATACGACCATAAGCAGGGAAAAGAAGTGTTCTGTTGGACTGTGATCTAGAGGAAATGTGTTAGTAATAACCTAAAGTGAGTTTTCCAGCAAACTGCTGTGAAAAAAGTAGTACCTCCAAGTACTGTCCATGGGTTCAGAAAAAGAAGAGCTGGTTTGCTTCATACAAGCTAGGCATTCTTTACCATTAGTCAGCTCAATAAAACCTAAAATGACAACGTACACTTAAGGTTAGGGTGTCATGGGATTTATTAAGTATTTCAGGCTGTTGAGAGATACTCCTTGTTCATCTTAAGTGAGTAGAATGAGTAACATTCTAGCTGTTAATATATGATATGTGATTTAGTATGTTGTTCGCTTGGCCCGAGTAGCTGGATTTGATGAAGCCTTCAACCTTAAGCTGTGAACTTAAGAGCCAGAAATGTTTGTTTCCGGAACAGAATTAATTTCCTTAGTAATCTTCCCAAAGGCTGATAAGGAGCTGTGTTTTGTCCGTGGTGTGAGAAGGACATTGATAACAAATGGATATTTTAGTTGTTGGCTGAGTACTGTTTACCTAAGTGAGGGCTTTTTTAGTTTCCTGTGCTCTGCCAGGGAGCAGAGGCACCAGGAGCTCAGATCAGCAGGCAACAACCAACAGCAGAAGCTGCAGCTCCACGAGAGCTGAATGGCCTTCCTGGACAGGGAGGAAGAACTCAATAAGGTGCTGTAAGGCCCCAGACCAAAACTCAGCACTGAACTAAGAGGGACAGGCAAGATGCGTGAGGGGTGGGTGCCTAAACTGTGTAATTCCCTGGGGATTTCTTTCTTCAGGGTCCCTGTCCAGAGACACACAGCTGATCTGCTGCTCTAACACTCTGTTAAATTATTTATTTTTATAATCTGATGCCTGAGACTCTGCTCTGGGAAACGTGCTATCTTTACCATAAGTCTTTGTGCAGTAGTATGTATTATGTGAAAATTGTTCTTTAGGAAGCTACTATCACCTCTCAGGTTTTTTTCTCTTAATCATTTTTTTATCTACAAAAATCTCTTCCCAGAGCAAACAGTGCTGTGAAAGAATGCTCAGTACCCTCTAGCATGTCGAGGAAGAACCTCTGAGTTCAAGGTGTGATGACACGAAACAGGAGGCAGCTTTTAACCAGATTTGGGTTTTTTTCTTTGTGCTTGCTCTCCCTTCCCTCCTTCCTGCCAGCTCTGGCAGAAAATTTCACTTACTTTCTCATTTTGATTTCTGCTGGCTTATTGAAAGCAATCTACCCACATAAGGGTGAGCCAGTTCTGTGCAAAGGAGGGAATATGATGGTGCAGTCAGAGTTAGGTGGGTAAAGAACAGGGGCCAAAACCCATCCTTGTTACTGGCAGCAAAGTGCTAAAGAGGCTGCGCTGCCTCTGCAAATTTGACCTTCAAAATCCTTCTGGATTTCTTCCCTGAAGTGCAGGTTCCCTAGTGTACAAATTGTGTGCCTTCACAAGAAAGTCCATGACTTGAAATACTTGCTAGGTAATGGCATGGTTAGGTAATTTAACGGCTTCTGGACACTGGTGTGTTCTGTCTGTGACTTGGAAAATAACATTTTCTGTTGGAACAATCCAGCACAGAAGTTTTTACCAAATTGCTTTTTAAAATCTTTAGTGCAGTATCTGTTCATCAGTAAAAGGAGAATGCCATTTCTGATCAACATCTAATNGGTGTTGTCTAAAGAGCCAGTTCAGGGGACCTGAAGAGTACAAACCTTACCAGAACACGTTTTTTTTTTTTTCATGTACACAGAAACACGTCAGTGTCATGAAATTGCTGTTCCCTCCTCTACTGCCAACTCACTGAAAATTACCATGTGAGGGATCAAACCAGTGTGGTTGGAGTAGTTAAAGATCCCACTTAATATTAAAAATATCCTATAAAACCATTGTAGCTGGGCTGTTAGCAAGGTGGCAATGTGCAGATGAAACATATTTTTTTCTGGCTGGTAGACCAGAGACATGGAAAGGCAAGTGCCTGTGTTGCTACAGCCCCTTTGGGAGCTGTGAGGTAAATGATGTTTCCAAATAGGACATTTGTGGAAAGATGTCTGTAGCTCAGTTTGGCTGCCCTTTAGCTTTGTGTCCAGCTCTGTTCTTCATGCTCCCCAGGCTAAAAGGTTGAACAGTGCAGAAACTGTTCTGCAGTTATTAGTATGAATATTTAAATGTGTTTTCATTTGGCCAGGCTAATACTCTTTTGGTTTATGTCTAAGCAACCAATTTTTTCCCTGTGTGTACATTTCAAAACTCCTAGAGAAGATATTTTTCATTTTAAAGTGAATGGCCAGACGAAAACTGGGAGCTGCACTAGCAGGTACAATACAAATTCCACTTGTTCCGTCATCAAATCTGTGTCTTACCTGTATAATGGGAAAATTATTTGATAATACAGGTTTTTGAGTGAATTACATAGAAATATTGATTTTACTACAGTATTGACATGCATTTATGTCTCAGAACGTGTGTATTCATCATTTGGGTTTGTTGGTGCTCTGCTGTAGCCTTGGAAATAAATTGTTGCTACGTGATATTTACTGCTTACATTAAATTACTGTCTCCAGAAATTCTTCTCTGAAGTTGCGTTCAAGAGAGGGCTACTCAGTGCAAGTATTCACAAATATTTTTCCTCATATATACGTTCCTCTATTTCACAGTATGCATTTTACTCTGTTTTTTGGAAGGAAAGTTCTGGGTTTATTGTTTGAGATTTTGAGTTTGTGGGGTTTTTTTCCTCATAATTAGCAGGCCTGGCCTTGTCATCTCCATCTTTCTTGTGATGTCTGATATTAACCAGCCTTTCTTTCCTTAGCTGGTGTTTCTCTCCCATAAGTATTTTCATCATTTCCTTGCACCACACAGCAGTTCAATCTTAGCCTGAAGGAAGCATGAGCTCTCTTTTAGCGTTCTCTAAAAGTGAAGTTTCAGAGTGGGTTTGGACACACAGGCACACAGGACAATGCTGAGCTTTGCACAGAAAGCAGGGAAGTACCCTTATATTGTGTGTTCCATACATGTATACAGTTACACAGAGTTACAGGCAGCTTGGGATGGATCAGGAAACTGAAGAAGGATTCTCAGGGTACAGAAAAATCTCTCTGAACCATCCATGCATCCTCAGGGTGCTCAAGTGCTGATTGGCCTTCTCTGCAGAAGAATAAGATCTTCAGATAAGATCTCACTGCTGCATTTTCTTCCCTACACTTTGTTTTTTGAAGTGCCATAAATTTATCATTTACTGTACTTCTGAAGCTGTAAAGGATTTGTTCCATACCATTCATCTGCAAGTGAATGTGGTAATTGAAAGAGCTTTATTCCGTGTTGTATTCCAAGTGAAAATTTAGGTGAAAGGCAAAGTGAGAATAATGAAGACAGAATGGTAACTATTGATCTCTCCAACAAAATTTCCTTGAAGTTGCTTCAGGTACTTTTGGGTAGATAATGTGTGAGTTATCAATCAGATAAACAGCTTGGTCTTTGTATTTGCACTGAAGCAATGCAGTTTATTAAATTATAACTTGAAGTAAAGTGTAGGATACTGGTGTGGGTGGATAATGTTTCTTGCTTACAGCCCCTACTATTTAATGCTTCTTTCCTGGCAGATTTGAGAGAATCTAGATCAGCCTTGAGGTTCTCATATAGCCAGGACTTGCATGGGAGACTCTCAAGACTTCCTGAATGGTGTTTTAGATATTCCTAAAACATCTTTACATGACTCACCAGTGTGGTGGTTCTCTGGTGAGAGCAGTCTGTGTTACACATAGCTGATGCTTCTGAAGCCAGAGCCTGCAGCTGTGCCTCTGACAATTCAGTAGCACTTCGTGCACTTCTGTGTTTGATAAGTCTTTGGTATGTAAGATTCCCTTGCAGACTGGTTCCACTGGGAACCCCACTCAATGTGACTCCAGTACCATTTTTTGTGGGTGTGTAAATGAAGGAATAGTTTGGTGTAACGAGATGCATTCATGAGGAAAAAGTAAATTAAGAAAACCAACACTATGCTGGACAGTAAGAGGCTCTTCTGTGCAGCCAGGCTGGGTGAGCTGGGGGTGTTCACCTGGAGAAAAGAAGGCTCCAGGGAGACCTCAGAGCCCCTNCTTGGAAAATAACATTTTCTGTTGGAACAATCCAGCACAGAAGTTTTTACCAAATTGCTTTTTAAAATCTTTAGTGCAGTATCTGTTCATCAGTAAAAGGAGAATGCCATTTCTGATCAACATCTAATTAAGTATCCCTCTGTGTCTGTAAGCATCACAGATTATTTTTCAGTACTGTGTTCTCATTTCAGTAGAAAAATGGTCTTTCTCTAGCAACACCTTGAGATTTCCTTTTCTACTGCTGTTACTAGAAAGGTGAATGGTGAGAAAGGAACGGGAGTTTTTCAATAAAGTCTCTTCTTGCTATTCTGTAAATTTTTCAGGTTGAACTAAATAAGGATATTTTTTTCCTTTCTTTGAGACAAGGCTTTCCTTGGTATAGATATTTTTGGCCAAACTGACTATTCTTCCCTGCAGCAAAGTCTGTTTGGGTCATGGTGGGATTTTTTTTCCCACTGAGAGAAAGGCAAAGCTCTGGTTTATATATA
>VYZQ01042811.1:14589-46880 GCA_013400655.1 Mystacornis crossleyi
CCATGCATCCTCAGGGTGCTCAAGTGCTGATTGGCCTTCTCTGCAGAAGAATAAGATCTTCAGATAAGATCTCACTGCTGCATTTTCTTCCCTACACTTTGTTTTTTGAAGTGCCATAAATTTATCATTTACTGTACTTCTGAAGCTGTAAAGGATTTGTTCCATACCATTCATCTGCAAGTGAATGTGGTAATTGAAAGAGCTTTATTCCGTGTTGTATTCCAAGTGAAAATTTAGGTGAAAGGCAAAGTGAGAATAATGAAGACAGAATGGTAACTATTGATCTCTCCAACAAAATTTCCTTGAAGTTGCTTCAGGTACTTTTGGGTAGATAATGTGTGAGTTATCAATCAGATAAACAGCTTGGTCTTTGTATTTGCACTGAAGCAATGCAGTTTATTAAATTATAACTTGAAGTAAAGTGTAGGATACTGGTGTGGGTGGATAATGTTTCTTGCTTACAGCCCCTACTATTTAATGCTTCTTTCCTGGCAGATTTGAGAGAATCTAGATCAGCCTTGAGGTTCTCATATAGCCAGGACTTGCATGGGAGACTCTCAAGACTTCCTGAATGGTGTTTTAGATATTCCTAAAACATCTTTACATGACTCACCAGTGTGGTGGTTCTCTGGTGAGAGCAGTCTGTGTTACACATAGCTGATGCTTCTGAAGCCAGAGCCTGCAGCTGTGCCTCTGACAATTCAGTAGCACTTCGTGCACTTCTGTGTTTGATAAGTCTTTGGTATGTAAGATTCCCTTGCAGACTGGTTCCACTGGGAACCCCACTCAATGTGACTCCAGTACCATTTTTTGTGGGTGTGTAAATGAAGGAATAGTTTGGTGTAACGAGATGCATTCATGAGGAAAAAGTAAATTAAGAAAACCAACACTATGCTGGACAGTAAGAGGCTCTTCTGTGCAGCCAGGCTGGGTGAGCTGGGGGTGTTCACCTGGAGAAAAGAAGGCTCCAGGGAGACCTCAGAGCCCCTGGCAGTGCCCAGAGGGTCTTCAGGAAAGCTGGGGAAGAACTCTGGCAAAGGGCCTGGAGCAATGGGATAAGGGGCAATGGCTTCCCACTTCCAGAGGGCAGGGTTAGATGGGATTTTGGGGAGGAATTCCTGGCTGTGAGGGAGGTGAGGCCCTGGCACAGGGTGCCCAGAGCAGCTGTGGCTGCCCCTGGATCCCTGGAAGNGGGATCCTTGGAATTCCTGGCTGTGAGGGAGGTGAGGCCCTGGCACAGGGTGCCCAGAGCAGCTGTGGCTGCCCCTGGATCCCTGGAAGCGTTCCAGGCCAGGTTGGACAGGGCTTGGAGCAACCTGGGATAGTGAAAGGTGTCTCTGCCCATGGCAGGGGGTGGGACTGGATGAGCTTGAAGGTCCCTTCCAACCCGAACCACTCTGGAGTTCTGTGAACCCATACTGTCTGCAGCAGAGAGCAGCGAGTTGTTTAAGGTAACACCGTGAAGAACAGGCTGAGTTACTGGTATAATTCTCTCCTACTGTTCTGTTCCTGTGCAGGCTGCTGCATTGCTGGAGACCACGTCTAGCTCACCCAGCCACCCAGACAACGTGCTCAATGCTTTGGGACTAGAAGGGCCTTGCTCTGCAATGAAGATGGAGGCAGTAGGAAAAGCAGAAGAACTTGTTGATTCAGAAATTCCACCAAAGACTTCTGAAAAGCAAGAAACTGCTCCCGATGAAGACGGGCCTATAGAACTTGAGACACAAACTCAGAAGGACAGCGTGCCCACTGCAGCAGACTCTGCGGTGCTCTCTTCCATGCCTTGCTTGCTGATGGAACTGAGGCGGGACTCCTCGGAGTCTCAGCTGGCATCTACAGAGAGTGATAAGCCAATGGGTGGTCGAGTTTATGAGAGTGACTCTTCTAATCACTGCATGCTTTCCCCTTCCTCCAGCGGGCATTTGGCTGACTCAGACACGTTGTCTTCCGCGGAGGAGAACGAGCCCTGCCAAGCTGAAGCCACCCCGGAGGGAGACCCTTCTGCGGTGTCCGGGGCTGCGGTTGGGAGGAAATCCAGGAGATCCAGGTCTGAAAGTGAAACTTCAACAATGGCTGCCAAGAAAAACCGACAGTCTAGTGATAAGCAGAACGGCCGAGTAACCAAGGTAAAGGGTCACCGGAGCCAAAAGCACAAAGAGAGGATCCGGCTCCTGAGGCAGAAGCGGGAGGCGGCGGCTCGCAAGAAGTACAACCTGCTGCAGGACAGCAGTACCAGCGACAGTGACCTGACCTGTGACTCCAGCACGAGCTCATCAGATGATGATGAAGAGGTTTCAGGGAACAGCAAGACAATCACTGCAGAGATACCAGGTAGAGGATGTTTTTTAAACTGAACTGTAACGCGCCTGACATCGTTTCTCAGCTGTCATGCTAAGTTAGATGAGTGACACTTGAGAAAAACCCAGGAGAACTGCAGCTCTCTGTAAATTTGAAGACTGCAGTGTAATAACAAGACGTGGGCAAATTTTGAAAATCTGTTCTGAGGTTCCTGTGCACTTTTGCACACCAACAAAGCATAGAAATGGTAAATGGGAGGAAGGACTACCTTTGAATTCTGGATTTTTCAGATCTGTGTAAGCCTATACGAACTCATGTCAGTGCTGTCAAATCCCCTTAGATGGTGATAATCTAACTCTTAAGATAAGTGGCCAGCTTTGCTTTAACATATAAAGCCCACAGCTTGGCAGCTGTGTTAGAAATGGCACAGCACACCTTTTGCCTGTATAACGGTAAGGCCCTGGCCATTACTGCACTTATTCTGTGCTTTCAGCTCAACATGTCAGCGCATGACAAACCTGCTTAGCCTTATTCTAAGTTCTTTCAGATTGCAGCTGGTCACCTATTTTAGGATACAAATATGATTACACAGGTGCCCAAGCTATATTCACACCTAAATTTTCAACATTTTAGACAAAGTTATTACAGTTATCTTATGTCAGTTATATCAGTTATTACAGTTTTCTTATGTCGTAAGGATCAATAATTTCTACACTTTTAATGTGCTGACACATCTGTGTTAAGATGGGAGGCAGCAAATTATAGGGGCCTTCTTGTCATTTTATTAGCAAAAGAAAGTTGAATTCTTGAAGGTTTTTGTCTGCTGAGTCTTTGTTATTTTATTAGCCCAAGTGCTGTGGACAGGATTTTGTGTGAATTATTCTTGCAGCATATTATACCATAGAACCATCATCATATGGCAATCGGAAATAAAATCCATAAAAATAAAAATACATAAAAATAAACTTTTTGACTTGCCAATTTTTACTGGGTTACAATCCTTTTTGCCTGTTGTGCTAGAAGTTTTTTCTTTTTGAGAAAAATAACATCTTACGTAGGGGAAGAACATTTAAAGGAAAACTGCAATATTATTTTGCTGAACTAATGCTTTCTAAAAAAATTACTTAAAGTATTGCAGCAGATTTTACAAATAACTGATTTAACTGAGTTGATTATGGTGGATGATGCTGTCACCATGAAAACTGGCATTTTTCCCACACCTGCTAGGAAGCAGGTTGTGCAAAGGAAGTAAATGTATATTATTAGAATATCTGGAGAAGACATCATATCCTCCTGTAATTATTGTGTAGTAAACTTTTAATAGAGATCTAGAATTATTTTTACCCATTTAGTTGTTAGTCAGTCTTGCAGCTTTCATAGTTTTTGCCTTTTTATTTATAATATTTACACTTTGGGCAATTTAAGCCTGATTTAAAGCCTGTTGAAGAAGACACTTTCATTGATTTTTGAGACCGGTTCTTCCCCACCTGTCAAAAAACCCCAAAACACCCAGAATAAATCCCTCAGGTCACATTCTTTTTTTAAGTCGTAAAAGTACCTTGTGACCCAGAAGGGCACCACATGGTATTTTCAAGTCTGCTTAAGTTTCTGAGGGCCATTGTGGGGACCTGAAGCCACTCCAGGGTGTTTTTTGTGTGCCACTGGGCTCTTCTGTATTTGACTCTCGGTCTTGACCACGAGGTGCTTGTGGTGAAGGAATCCTATTGGATGAAGAGCTTGACTATTATTGATGATTACATCAAGGCCCAGCTTTACCTGCAGTGCAAGTGTGCACAAACCATCCTGAGGGAGGGACGCTGACATTTATTCTAATTTCACAGCACGTGTCATCTGCGTGGTTCTGAGTTCTGTTTAAGGATTAAAAGGTTTGAGCTGCCCCCTCAGCGCAACTGGGTGTGACGCGTACCTGCCACACTGCGGTTTTCCTTTAAATAGAAACAGCTTTGCTTTGTGGGAAACGCCTTCCAAGTGCGAGGGAAAAAAAAAAAACAACAAAACTGTAGAGATAAGGATGTGGTTTGTCCAAAAAACGCATTCTGTGCTGCTTGTGGGAGAAGGAGACGTTGCGGTTTTCCGAGCTGCGGTGGAGCTGCGAGTCTGGTTGGACTCCCAGCGCTCCGTGGCAGTGGTGGGTTCCCAGGCCATCTGCCATCCCTCTGCTGGAGCTGGCAAAGGGCTCAGTTCCTTTTTCTGGCTAGAAAGCCATTTCAGTGCACTTAGCAAAACATTGTGAATAGCCTCAAAATTGAGGGAGAGATGGTGTAGACAGAAAACAATACAGGGGCTCAAAAAGTGCCATTGGAATTTCAGGCAGTGAGTGTTCTCTGCACACAGTGGAAGGATGAAAGGTTTGACTTCAGTGTCAGGATACAAGCATGAAAAACTTCTGCCTTTACTTTTAAAAGAGTTATCTGTACACATTGATGCAGAAGAGTTTTACGGGCAGCATGTGTTCCCATTAGCCTGTGTTTGGACATTCAGCTGCAGTCTTGGTTACTTACTCAGCATCACTTATTTTCATATGATTTTCATTTTTATCCTTCTGTTGCCTGAAAAACAGCTTTGCCAACAGAGATGCTTTAAAATTTTTAGTGACAGTTAATTTGTCCCTCATGACAAAAATTACGCAGACTCTTAAGCTGTCAACACAGGTAGTGTTACAGCAGACAGTTTGCTTGTGTGTGGTCTGAAAAGTTGAATTGCCACGTTAGAGATTACAGTAGTCTTTCACGTTGTGTTACTAAAACTCTTCCATTTAAATAGCGCAGTTAGCTTTTTTTAAACCATCCACATCACTGGCTCTGAAATATGTTTGGCTAAGTTTGTAAGGTAAAGAGAATGCTCAGTGAAATACATGAAATTGTTATGAAATGTTCAGTGAACATGCCATGAAGTTACAAACAGAGCTGTTGTACCATAGTCAGGTCTCTCTGCTGAACATAAAGGTACTGTGGATTAAAATAGTATCAGGCTTTGTTTTCTCCTCAAGAAAGACTGAAGAGTTGAGATTTTACTGGTGGCACTTCAATACAAGTACTGTGAGCTGCACAGGAGCTCAGCACAATGTAAGTTATGGTATTCTGAATGCATCCTGTGGTGGTAATTTACACCTGAAAATAAATGTTCAGTCTAAACTTCAAGGGTGCTCCTGATGTGAGCAGTCATTATCTTTGGCTCTTTATTTTAGGAAATGCTGTGATTTTTGGATTATTGCAGGTGAGGAACAATTTTTTAACCTTTTAATGACTGAGCTTCTCTGTTGGCATTTAGGATTTTGCCATTCTTAAACACCACATAAACGTGGCATAAGAGTCCTGAAAGAGATTCTGCTAGAATTCCTGCTGTAGTAGGAGGTTTTTCCTTTAAACAGTTTCACATGTGATGTTGCAAATTAACTCTGAATGAAATTGGCGTGAGAGCAAGTCTGGGAATCAATATTTATTGCTATGTAAACACTTCTCTTTTGGACGAAGTAAAGGATTTTTAAAAATTCAAATACTATACAAAAATATTTGCTTTTTAACACCATTGTGCTTTCTACAACTCAGAAAAATCTGAATTGAAATGGGGGTGACTCATGTTTTTGGCTATCACAAAAATGTGTTCAAAAGTTTGAGTGTTAATGTTGAAAAAGCTGCACCTCACTTTGTTAAAAAAAAAGACAAGACTTTTAAAATATACAGTAAACCCAAAGAGATGGGCACAGGTTCCTTCCTCCTGAGAACTGTGCATAGATCTTGCGTGAAGCACCTGCGAGGGATGAATTTGGTTCAGGTAACTCAGAATGACAATTATAGTTAATAGATAGGAAAAAGAAATAGTCAGTTAAGAATGATTTGCTGTAAGATATTAATTTAGAAGTGTCTGCAGCAGAGTAACACAGAGGAACCAACCACTGCTGGTTTAGAAGAAGCATATCTTAAATTGTTATGTTGCCAGACTTCCTAAATTAAATTACTTTGGATTTGGTTATTACTTAGATTGTACTTGAGATCGCATAAAAAGACATCGTCGGGGCATTTCTTAGGTGCTGTTTAGCAGGAGGTGTTGTCTTGAAAATGAGAGAGGAATCTTTGATTTTGCCCCATTTGTGACCTCAAATTTCTTCTACTTGAAACATGGCATAATTAAGGAAACTATAGTTTAAAGTTTATGGACAGAAGAGGGACCAATTAAATAAATGCTAGCATTTTTAATATGTGAAAATGCATTTTTAGGCTTGGGGGTCTTTTTAGCCCTAAAATAAAGAAAAGATTGAATAAGGCTTGTTATAAGAAGTGCACAGGAAGCATTTAAAACATTGTTTTGCTGCTACTGTAAATTGGAGATATTTTATGAATTACGCCTTTTAAAATTAGTATTGCAGGGCTATATATGGTTCAATACATACTTTATTCAGTTTACAAAACAGTTTTGTCAACTTTGACCATTCTAGTTCATTCTTAAATTTAAAAACCTCAGAAGATTGTCTCACGTATCACCATCAAAGGTTTTTATTTAATTTACAATTAAAACTTAACATTACTTAAGTGTAAGTGTGTGGAAATCAGAAAGATTGTAATTTAATTCCTTGAGTTTAAGATAACATCCTGACTAAAGACAAATAAACCGAATCATACTGGATGTTCAGTACTAAAACAAAAGGAACAGAAGAAATACTTATATCAGGGAGGAAAAAATACTGAATATACAAAAGGAGCCATGTTTTAGAAAAAAGGTACCATTTTACTTAATTAATTTTAGTTAAAATGCAATTGGAGGGATGTAAATTTGTTGCTGTAAAGTAATTATTTTTAGTAGAGGACCTGAATGCTAGACTTCCAGTGTGTTTGAAAGGCAAACAAATGGGTGAGGAAGACTTAAAAACTACTCTTCAGAAATAAGAGAATAATCCTGGGCTTTGTTTAGCTGTAACCGAAGGATCTGTGTATACCTCATTTAAATAGCTCCTGATAAGAATGTAATGTTTAAGTGATACTGTAATTTCATGTACTCAGTGAAATCCCAATAAAGATTTAGTGCCTTATGTTTTTATTAGTAAATATTTACTTAGGTTGTGCAATGATTTCTCTCATTCTTAGGGTATTTTCTATTATTCTAAAGCTAGAAGATGCCACAAGTTTCACATTTAGATATTAAATTACCATCTTCTGTACCTTTGTGTAGTTTAACGTGGTGCTTGTCTTGTTTTGGAATTTCCTTAGGTAACATTTATATGTTTGGATGGCAGGCAGATATTGTTAGTGATTCCTCAAACGGGTACAGAGCCTCGTTTTCTTGGGGGTTTATTGCTTCCTAGATGATTCCTGAGTGAACTCTAGACTTTAAAATACAGACTCCACCTCCTTTTGTTATTGATATGTAGAGTAAGGCCATGAGGATTGGCCTTCTCTTCTGGCTGCTGAAGTTCTTCCTGATAATCCCAAAGCCAGTCATTTCCACTGTCCTTTGGATGGATAGCAGGAAGCAGAGCAGTTTCCTTCCAACCATTCCCTGTTTCCTGCCTTGCCTGGGACTGACTGTGGGAATGGTGGCTCAGGGCAGGGTCCTGGCTGGTGTGAGGCTGGTCAGGGCTCCGTGGTGTCCGGGTTGTCCCGGTGCGGAGCCGTGTCCATCACGCCTGGCAGAGGATGCTCTCGGCTCCTGTGTCAGAAGAGCACTCACATAACCCCCCCGTGTCTGTGTGTTTGTGTTGTGTGTTCTCCTCATCGGCATTCTGTGTGCTTCCCAAAATCAGGCCAAGAGCTTTGGGCCAATTCCACCTGTGTTTAACAGCCCATTTATAGAAGGGTCCAAGTGTGTAAGTAAAATGCACGTAATTATTCAGGTTTGTCAGTTAAAAAATAGCATTTTGGATTGCAGCTTAATAGAACTAAACATGTTATTGTATAATGTTTTTGACACTTTCAATTGAACTCAAACCAGAAATTGCAAGGGAACTGGAGTAATTTGGTAAAAAAAGAGACCTTTGTGACAGAGCTGTCTGAGACTTCTAGGATAAAAATAATTTTGAAGCCAAAATTTCTATTATAACCTCAGTGGGTGTAAAATGTTATTATAACAGTAATACTGTTGGTTAATATATGCTAATTCCTCTCCCATTGTTGTATCCAAGGGGCAGAATTAGAAAAGTTGTTTTCCTGAGTTATCATGCCTTAATAAACAATATAATGTTCTTACTTAATGATGTCTTATCAAATGGCCTCAATGTCTTTAAAGCTGGCTTCAGTCGTGCTGGGGGATCTGGAGGAGCGACCAGGGAAATTCCAGGATTGCTTGACAGGGGCACCGTGTGGGATAGGAACTGCATAGGCAATGTCCTGGAAGAGGCCATGAACTGCTTTGCCGAGATGCAGAGGCAGACAGAGGAGAAATTCCGCATGTGGATAGAAAAGCTAACTCGTCTTGACACGGACGAAGAAAGCAAGCAACAACTGGAGCCCAGGGAACCTAAAATCCAACTAGTTGGCCAAAGAATCCCCCCTACCACACAGTCAGGGGCTTTCGTGCAGATGCCTGATAGCCAAGTACTTCCACAGCAGCCGTTTAATTCGTATGTGGGCTATCAAAATGCCGATGCCGCGCTAGAGTTTCCAGCGACTTTTAATAACAATTTTCCACCTATCTTTCCAGAGAATGGGAATATGGCAGAGCCTGATCTGAATCAATCATAAACTTAAAAAAATAATTAAAAAAAAAAAAATCTGATCTTTGCAATCTTGATGTTATTTTGGATTATGCTAAAAACGAGGTTTGCTTTTCTCTTTGTATGTGTTTATTTTGTTTTCTCTTTTGGGTTTTATTACCATGATATTGTTTGTTTTTCCTAATTTATAGTGAATATATGTAGTTTAAAATTAAAAATCACAATATACCCACCTGCATGTGCCAGTACACACATAAAAACACCTTTAAAGGTATGGGGGGAACCACCCTAAGCTTTCATAACCAAACTCGGGAAAATACAACTTAGAATCCTTGTCTAGATACCCCAAAAGCAGTAGGGCTGTGTTTGCTACAATAGGAGCATTCAGGGTATTCATCCAGATGCCCTTTTTGCATGTTAAAACATTTATATAAGGAAATAAGTTTTATATTTAAAGAGGTAAAGCACCCTAGAGATCCAGAGTAGGTACAGGCCCATGACATTTCCTTAACTCTCTGTTTACTCTCAAGTTTTGCCGCTTGAACACGCCACATATTAGCTTCCTCTTCATTTTTAGGCAGAACTAATAATTAAGCTCACCCTAAAAATGTAGCTGTCTATAACAAGCGCGCACAGTGGATTTCATTCCTTTCTGTCTCCCATTTGGCAGCTCATTCCCTGTCCAGGGTTTTTATCAGTGTCACTGCTGTGTTGCACATGGCATGTTTATGGAAGCAGCTGTCTCACCCAGTGTGCACACACAGGCACATGCGCGCACATCTGCGTGTGTTTGGTTTGGGTGCAAGTCATCCCCACTAATTCCAGGTGTCTGCTTTGCTGTTCCCTGGGTCTCAGTGGGAAGAGATAAGCCCTCACCGAGGATGCCTCCTGGCAGTGCCTTTCTCTCCCCTGAGTTGTGCCAAACCTTTCTTATCAGCGGTCCCTAAGAGATAACTTTGGGGTGAGATGAGTCACCCCAACCTGTGCACACAGAGCAGCTGCTGCTTCCTCCTGTAAATAAGGCCCAGCCGCATCCTTCATGCTGGAATAAAAACAGCCCTCTCTGCCCTCAGATAAGCAGTCATCAGGGGATGGGTTGAGCCTCGGCACAGGAATTTTGAGGAAGGGTTGATAAGTAAACCCCGTGGTGGTCTGATAGCTGCTGGCCTTGGTCAGACCAGACTGTGTGTGAACGCCACTGAAATCAGTCTTTAATTGTGATGGGGAATGCCACAGCATCAGATTCATTTAAATAATGCAAGAATTTGATGTTTTGTGGATTCTTTTTTTATACTAATAGTTATCCTGAATAGGCAGGCTTCAAACTGTGATGTTTATAAGTAGGATTAATTTAAACTGTATATTAGAAATATTTAATTCTTACTATTATTGCTACACACAGGGATTTTTTGGTCACCTCTCCAGTAAGGCCTTCCTTCATGTGAAGTAACTTCTCTATAGCTACCAAAAAAATGTATATTTATCATCAGGTAAAACTTAATAAGAGTTCTAATGAAAATTAAATCAAAATTTTTACAATGGAAAATGAAAGTGCGGTTTAAGTAAAGAAAACACTTAGGTCTCCTTTAGCTCAGTTACTTTGCCTTTTAAACCACCATCATTTTTTTTCTAGTTAGTTTAGTTTAATTTCTTTTCCTCCTGTTGGGAGTAACCACAGTATCTTCTGTAGGTCAGGCTTTTTTTTACCCTCCCAGAAGTCAGTGGGAGTTTTTCCATCAATTTATGTGACAGGTTGGATCAAACCTGTAACAGGAACTCCAGAAATACTTTTTCTTATTAGTATAATATCGACACTGGTATTTTAACATTATTCTTGTCCTAGACAGAATTTTTTTTTTAAAGTATATGATGCCTTCACTAAAAAAGAACTAGGTTAGAGACCTGTTATTTTCAGAGTAACTGTTTGAAAGACTATGCAGGAGATAATTTTTAAGTACTGGGATAAAGGCTTTTCAGATCACCTTCATGCGTAATTTTGATACAAAGATTTTGATATGAACTTGTTAGAAAACTCCCTTTTCTGAAATTGTCTGCATTTCAGGTAAAAGTTAAATGAGTTGTTCTATGTTTGATTGCAATCTAAACACTTGTCCTCATCTGTTTAAAAAGATCTTTCAGGGAAGAGTATTTGCTGAGTAAAAAAACCCACTAAAATGGATCCTTCTGGTGTTCATAAATTTTATATAAAAATATCTTTATGATGATGATAAGAGCAGAATATTTTAAAGCATGACAACTTTACAAATCTTCCCCTGCATGCAGAAGCAGCTTTTTGCAGTGACTGGTTTATTTTAATGTGTATGTCTGTAAGCATGCCCATAGTCTTTTTTGTAAAATAGTATAAATGGAACAGTGAGGTATTTCTGAATAAATTGTGTAAGGAGTTCAGTTGAACTTATTTATCTCTTGGACTGAAACATCTTTACACATGTGTCTCATAAATAGATAATAACTTAATTGGGTATGTAGGCAGTGAAATTTCTGCCAATTTTCAATGTCTTGGTCAGGTAGTCTTTAAAAAAGAAAAAATTTAAGACAAAAATACTGAAATAATTCAGTGTATGAATAGATAAAAATTTGGGTTTCGTTACTGGAGGCAAAAATTTAAACATTTTATTTTTATCCATCACTGCTAATTGTTATTTTCAACACAGGCAGCTGTGAACATAAAAGAAGCAGAGGATGGCAGAAGTTGAGCATACAGGCTTTAAAGCTGTACTCTTTCTCGGATAAAATTATCTCAAGGCTCCCAGAAGGCGGAGGGAATAGTTCCTATTAGATAGAATTTTAACTTAATTTCCCCACGAAAGCTACATAGTTGAAGGTTAAAAACCCTTGTGCAAGATCAGTGGTTGTAACTTGCTTTGTAAATGGTAAATGATGTTTCCTTTGGTTGCTTTTTCCACTTGGCTCAAAACCAGAGCCAAATGTTCAGCTTTGTCA
This sequence comes from Mystacornis crossleyi, assembly GCA_013400655.1. NCBI lineage: Eukaryota > Metazoa > Chordata > Aves > Passeriformes > Timaliidae > Mystacornis > Mystacornis crossleyi. The sequence continues at coordinate 26,519 of VYZQ01042811.1, forward strand.
CAAACCCTCTGCTCTGAAATGAAGTGTGCCCTGATGTGCACAGCTGGGTATCTGCTCCATGAGCTGGTTTTCCGTGTGCAGAATTATGTTTGGCCTGAAGCTGAGAGGGGAACCCCACCTTTCTGTTGTTCAGGTGTAGTGTAACCTGCCTGATGAAGGATTTGCCAATAAACAGGAGCGTTTCTCTTCTTGATCTGTATTCTGAGTCTGGGAGGTGCAGAGCCCTGAGGGAACCAACCTCCAGATACCAAAACTAGTGATGAGTCCGTGTTTTAACTGTGTGTGACAGTCTTTGGCATCTCTTTGAGAAAACAGGTTCTCAATATGTAGTTTCAGATTTTATTTTTTTTTCCTCCTGGGAATATTTTCACTGTATTTTTACGACATGGCTGCAGATGAGTTTGTCATGATTTCCATTATAAGCTCTTATTTTCAAAGGGCTTCGACTAGAAACCCTCAGGGAGTTAAAATTTCTTCAGATGAAATTTTAACATAAATTTTTATCTTACCCATTCGGTATCTCATGGAAGCAGTCTGACTTATCTAAGACTACTTTAGGACTATCAGAAGGAAACTCATCTGCTTTCCAACCCTGAGTTACATTTTGAATGTATGTTTATGCTCACATATCAAAGTACTTCAAAACCACCAAGTTTAACAAGTAGGGGAGAAATCAGTAGGAGTTTTGCACAGACATGGAGAACCACAGATAATTTAGAGCTTCTCTAATTGCTCCAGAATTTATTACTACAGAATGGTATAAGGAAACATTTTAGTTCCTTTAAGGAATTTTACTTATGGTTTGAAAAGGTCAGATGCATCGAATCAGGTGAGCTGGTGTAGACTGGTGTAATTCCAAGGCATGATGGTGCCAGTTTAAACCTAACTGACCTGTTCATAGAACCATGGAATTTTGGGTTGGAAGGGGCCTTCAAGATCATCCAGTCCCACCCCTGCCATGGGCAGGGACACCTTCCACTATCCCAAGTTGCTCCAAGCCCCATCCAACCTGACCTTGGACACTTCCAGGGGTAGGGCAGCCACAGCTCCTCTGGTTCAGGGACCTATATTATAATTTTAATTATTGAATTATGTCTTTTCAATATGGCAGCTGTTCCAGCATAGGAGCAGTGGAGCACCTGTACAATGCCGGAGTTGGGATTTAGCAGCAGGTGAAACACAGCGACTTGGTTCACTTTTTTTGTGCAAGTGCGAAAGAATTAAGCCTTTATATAAAGGCTCAGTTTAAATTGCACTGAATGTCAAACTGGCATTGCAGTAAAAGGATTTCCTCCTAGAATCAATCCAGGGGCTTTAGTGTGCAGTGTTTTTGCAGGTTTGGCTGCAGGTTCTTCCCAAGGCATTCATGTTCCTTTCAGGGCGCTTTGGTAAGGAAGGTCTTCAGGAAGAAACATTTGAGTGCTCAGGTTTTATTTAGAAAAAAAACCCTAACATACAACATAAACCAAATTCAAGTCAATGAAACTTTTTTCAGATTTTCTATTGCAAAAATAACAGTGCAGGGAGAACAAAAACGACAAAATGTAAAACTTTCTGTGTCATTTTTAACAGTACTAGAACAAAATAATTCAAGCAGAAATACATAACTATTTTTTTAAGCTCAATGTCTTTTACTGTTTGTGTAGGATTGTTGGGTTATTTTATATGAGCTGCTAGGGTAAAGACTGGAAAACCAATCTTAACTTCAATGAAACAGGATTATATTTGGCAGTTATGTTACAAATTGAAACATTTATTATCACTGATTTCTCTTTTAATATATTCTGTCTCTTTCTGTATGCACATACTGTATGTGGATAAATTTATAAATAATATTTCTATGGCATTAGGAAATTAAACCCTAGCCCCACTGATGGTAGTAGAAATTTTCTACTGGATTTAGTGGGGCTAGCACTTCATCTCATTAAAAACTGAACTTACTCTGCAGTTTTTTGTCCACAAAATCCTTCAGCTGACCTTAAGGGGAGTCTTTTTCCCGGTAAGGATGTGTAATTCAGGCCAGTTGAGTAGATGTTTTTAAAACAGTGGGGGTCTGCACTGTGACCACTGCAGTTACACGTTAGAACAAATGCACTGTGTAATTTGTACTGTAGAAGCCAAAATAATCAGGCTGATTGATAGAGATGGACAGTACCTTGCAAAAATTGGTGTTTCTCACAAATTTCATTAGTCTTATGGTGTTAGATCAGCAAAATGAAGGCACATGGAAAAATGGTCTTATTAAATTAGGAAGGATTTCAAGTGCAGAGTGGTGGAGCAGGGGATTAGTCTGGACCATCACAAGCTGTGTCAGTCCTTCTGTGGGAAGAGGCAGTTTGTGCTTGGAAAAGTGGGATGTTTTCTGCAGGGGTACGTGTTTGCTGTCTTTTCTTAATGGAAGTTGTGTAAACACAGAGAATTGATTTCTTTTTTTAAATGTCATGGCTATGTAAGGGTGTTTCCAAAACCCTCCTGAGACACTTCTCCAAGTAAAACTGGGGAAGAGATCTGGTTGATGTATCTCCTACCATAATTATTGCATTTTTAGGCAGCACCACAGAAAATAACTCCTATAATGAGATACAAAGTGGATGCCACTCCCCAGTATTCTCAATCCACAGCCATATTCCACGTGCCTTTGCTTAACGCACAATGAAAAATTCTTTATTGTCTTCATTCATAATTTGGTAAATTAAATCCAAGATATTTTCCATCTATTCATCAAAAAGCCTGGAAGAATGAATGTTGTTCAGCAAGACTTGAATTTTTGAGATTTCTTTTCATGTGATACATTAAAACGTATCCAGTCTAAGAGTAGATAATAATTTGATCATGTTGTTTTGGTTTGTTTTTATTATTATGGTTAAAAAAACACTGAACAGAAAAGCTTTACTGTGTGAAATGAAGGAAGATGTCAGGAAGTGGATTCACTGATAAAGTTCACTTTATGATTTTAGAGAGAATGTTGTTACACTGCTATTGTTTTTTATTGTATTTACAATGTATTATTTGCTTAACCCTGTAAATTTTGAAATGTAAGTACTGTAAGCTGGAATAAATAAATAAATCTAAATAGCAATGAAGTGTTTCATGTTGCTAAACAACATAAAAAAGCAGAGATCTCCAGCCCCCCACTCCCTTTTGGGAATTGTTTTAGGGTTCAGATAGTTTGTGCCATTTGAACTGCACATACTTTTGAAATGGCACGTCTGGGTCATGTTTTAATTAATACCAGATTTGTATGGCTTATCTAAAACAAGAAGGCTGTCACTTCACCCTGTAGTTTTTGTGTATCAGTACTTTCTGATGTGTCCGCTGTAAAACTACTTTGGCAAGTCACTTAGGATAAATCTTTTAGGTTTTGGCACACAAAATACGATTGTTTCGATTAGGACCATCTGATCTTAAAATTTATATAAGTAATAAAGTCCATTCTATGTTTTGTGTAAATGGACGTTATCTCTTAAATTTAAGCATCAAGTGTAAATGAGGGCATTCTTAGATCTTTCGTTACTTTAAAATGTCTCGGTATTCTCATTTGTTACACAGAAGTAAATTCAGTTTAGAGTACTGAGGCTGAGACCATCAGTGCCCACGTTCACAGCCAAGAGGTGGAGGTGAGGCTGGCAGAGGCCGTGTCTCCTGGGGCTCTGTGTGCAGCCTTTTTAGCGTTTGCACCTTTCCCAGAAGCATTCCTGAGCGCTGCTTCTAAACTCCTCAAACTTTCACCAGTTAAAAATAGCCCAGTAATTGGAGGGGAGTGTTGTTTCCAGCCAGGCTGAGCTCCTCTGCTCCTTACCCTTGAGCAAGCTGCAGGCCGCTGCCTGCCTCAGTTTCCCCCGTGGACAAAAGGAGGTTAATAACCAGCTCGGAGCTCTCCGGGATCCACTAATGGAGAGCTTTTTGGAAGAACAAAGTGCTGTAATTATTGTTGCTGTTATTACTGGACCTGTTCTGTGTGTCTTAAAGTTTGGGGTGATATTCACACCTAAATACGCTCCATGTCTCTTCCTTGCAGAGACGCTGATGGCTCCAGAGGGCAATTCAGACCACTGAAATTAGGCTTTTAATTTTGGATTTATTTTAATCGGAATAGTCCTCTGGAGGTTTCAGTCTTTTTTCCTCTGCTTGTAGAGGAAACGTAGCAATTTTTAAATCCCATCCCTGAGGCTGGAATTCATCTTGCTGAACTTGAGCACTGTAAAATTGAGGTGCCTGGGCTAAGGTGGTGTCTAACCTTTTTCTGTGTGCTGGGGAAGGAGGGGAGATGGAGCTCGTGATGCTCCAGGCTGCAATTTCCTGGCTGAGATTACCTGACTCTGAACTTCCTCTCCCTGGCTGCAGTGGGAAGGAGTTTAGGTGGTGAGGTCAGCTCTGCATGCCTCAGTGTAAGAGAGATGAAGAGAAATAATGACTTGTAATCACAGAATGGTTTGGGCGGGAAGAGACCGTAAGGCTCCTCTCCTTCCAGCCCCTGCCATGGGCAGGGACACCTTCCTCTATCCCAGATTGCTCCAAGCCCTGTCCAGCCTGGCCTTGGACACTGCCAGGGATCCAGGGGCAGCCACAGCTGCTCTGGGCACCCTGGGCCAGGGCCTGCCCACCCTCACAGACAGCAATTCCTTCCCAAGAGCCCATCCAGCCCTGCCCTCTGGCACTGGGAAGCCATTCCCTGTGTCCTGTCCCTCCAGGCCTTGTCCCCAGTCCCTCTGCAGCTCTCCTGGAGCCCCTTCAGGCCCTGCCAGGGGCTCTGAGCTCTCCCTGGAGTCCGAACACCCGCAGCTCTCTCAGCCTGTCTCCATAGATTTCAAGGACTTAATTCCCCACTCAGGTTCTGCCAGCTAGTACATTGTGTTTCCTTTGCAATGATAAACAGCCCGTGCAGTGCAAAGGGACAGTGCTTCTTATGGAATGGCTGCTTTTAACCTACAGCTGAAATTTTACGCTTGAGTTCTCCTTTTTGCTTGTGCTGCCATTATAATGAAGTAAGGGATAATAGGAGTGTTGATCTTACAGCATGGGTTAGGCTGCTGAGTGTTGAGATGTGTCTCTAAGAAAAGCAAGGGAGCAGGTAGCAGATGAGAAATTACTGAATTTCCTGTGTTGCAAACTTAAAATGTGAATTGGTGTGTGTAGACTTGGATTTTTGTGCATGTGACTTCTGATTCAGTTGTTCTGAGTGGAATTAGTTTTGATGAGCTGTGTAAATTAAGGGCGAATTGGACACTTGGAAATGCTGTCCCCGTGATGACCTCTGTCTCTGAATTCTTTGGGGAAGAAAAAAAGAAAGCAGGCTTTCCCTCCCCCCTTATAGCATTAAATGTCAACAGCTGTATTTTGCTGCTGGTACTTATTAACTTTCAGCCTTGCCTTTTTCAACCATTTATTGCTTTAGAAATGAATTAATGCTTGTCACCAGGGAAATGTACTTTTTCCAGCTAACTTGAGTTCTCAAAAGATGTAGTTTTTCTAAAGTGGATAGTTTAAATTACTGACCAGGGAACCTCCTAACTGTTCTACATTGAGTCTTGGTTCTGGCATGGTTTGTCCTGATGTCTGTTTTTTAATCTGTTGAAATCCTGTTACAGTCAGTAATTACGAGTAGTGTCTCTATTGTAAAGAAAAGTTGAGGAATTACACCTATGGTTTTAAGTTAATCCTTTTTATCTTTTCATCCTGAAGGCATTTTTTCAGTTTATTTCCTAGCTGAAGCCAATTGTCCTTATTTCCTGGTACCATACATTCACTTTGCATCACATCACTGCGTGATCACATTTTTATTTATTTATTTATTTATTTCCAGATTTAACCACTCCTGTCCCATCCATGCAGCACTGAAAAGGAAACAGGCTTTTGAGAACAGAGGATTTTTATAAGATTTTTTTAAAAAGATTTTTTTAAAATATGCCTTCACTGCAACTTTCATCTAGTTTTTGTTGCCCTCAACTTATTTATTGTTTGAGTTTGTATGGTTTTTGTTGACCTATTTTTTAACACACATAAGCATTTATGCTTATTTCTTCTTTTATAAATGTGGGGAATCTGAGGATTTGTTGCAGTGTGGTGGCCATTGTCTTGGCTTTGTTGGTCATTTACTGGTGATAGGTATGGATGACCCTAGTGTTGGGGGCCTTTCCAAATTTCCAGATCTCATCCTGAAAGGCAAGGCTGAGAAAAGCAAAAATAGACCTCTGCTGTGATTGCTTTTTAAATAGGCAGCTTGTTTGGGGTTCTTTTTTTCCAGATTGTTAAATTGGTGGCTATTACCCTGACAAATGTAATTACAGTGTGTAAATTATATTGAAAATATTTTTGTCTGTTTGATGTATACTGAATTTAAGCTAAGTTATAAGGTGTGCTCTTTGGAAGTGTGGAAGATACAAGAGTGGAGCTACAGATAACAAGTTTATGCTTGTATTTCCTACTGATGAAGACTTTCACACAAGTTATTTCTATGGGTAGGTGATGAGAATATCACTCTGCATGTATATACATTTATGATACATTTTTGCATGATTATACATGTAGGAGTGGTACAATTTTGACTTGAGACTATTGGTGCCTTTTGTCCAGATACAATTTTACTCGTGTAGACACGTCTTATCTAAAAATCAAATTTCGCTTCTGCTTTTGAAGGTCTGAGTCAGAAGCGAGAGAAATAAAGGCCTGAAGGAAAAGTCCAGAGCTCCTGAAATCTTAGATAACCTGTTGAAAAAATGGTCAAATAGTCAATATTGTACTTGACCCTCGTATCTTCTGCACTCGACTGTTTATTTTTACAGCTCACATTATATATGTTCACGCTGAACTCTGATGATAAGACTGAAAGAAAACATGTCTCCCATGATTCAGTCCAGCCCTAACTTCTGCATGTAATTTAATCATCAGCTGTCACAAATAATTAACTGAACATCAGCCAGCTTAATTTTGAACTCAGTATTCCATTATTTTGTAATTGCCTTTTAAAAAGACAAAGATTGCCTTCCAGTTAATTATCAGGAATTCTGTTCCAGTCATAATCATCAGCGTTTCATGTTGCGAACAGTTTGGTCTTTAATACATTGGCATTTAACTACTCATTTATTTTTGTTGGGTCTGTTTTAAGTTTGTAATGTAACGTTGTTTCATGGAACTGTTGTTTTGGAGTCAGGTCTGATCCGAAATACTTTGTGAATTTCTTCATACCTTGTTGCAAAACTGATCTTTAGTACGACTTAAGCAAAATGTCACTCTCTGATGAACTGTGTTGATAATCACAAAACAGGGGTTTCTGAAAATAGTCAGTTGAATTATATTTCAGGCACCAAGATACTAAAAAACACCCACTTCAAAAAAGCCCCCAAAACCAAAATCCACTCTAAAACCCTCAGAAAAACAGCTTTTCAGAGAAGTAAATCTGAAGCTTCTAGTTCATCGTGTTCTTTCTGTCTTCAACAGACACTTAAAACTCCGAAAAGAAACCAGCTTTTCCTAAGGCTTTTCATTTTATTCTTTATCACTTTAAAAGATTTCATTAGTCATTTTGTAACTCTGAAAGTCCTGTATTCCTGAACACAGTTTATGATTATTTTATATTATCCCATGCAAGTTGTACCATCCATGTATCACACCCATAACAAAAGGTCCTGCAGATGCTCAGCTGCAGAACTCCAGGAACCTCCTTGGAGTTAAAGAATTTCAAAGTTGCTGGGCTTTGGCCCAGCTTGTGTTTCTGTTTCATCCTCGTTTATGTGGATAAAGCCTTAGCCCAAATAAAGTTTTGATTTTCTCATTTGAGGAGGGGGAGCTCCAACCACTTTCACCCACACTTGAGTCAGTGAACTGCAGCTGGAGCAGGGCATTTCAGCTAAAACACTCACATCCTCTCAGAATTGCATTATTTATCCATCCTCTCTGCTTCCACATCAATCTTTGTCTTGAATTTGCCTGGTTTTTTTTTCTGAGCCTCTTCTGTTTCTAGCATGCTTTCCAATTATAAGTGATTTTCATTCATCACAAAAAATTTAGTTGGTCCTAACAAAACAGATCAAAAATAGTTTTTTGTTACTCCTCAAGGACAGATTTCACAATCACGTAAGCAGTTTTATCTCCCTCTTTCCTCCTCCATTATGGTGGCCAAAAATGCGTGTGACAATCATGTTGAATGAAAAGCATATTTATCACTGCACATTATAATTTTGTTTCTTGTTATTCTTGATTTTAAAAAAACCAACCAAACAACACCAAAAAACATTGCAATTTTGAAAAATCCCCCTGCCCTTGACAGGTAAATGTTATGAAAGGAAAGTTGCCTAATGTTAAATTCATTGTCACTGGATCAGTTTGATGAAAAAGTTAGTTTTATTCAATCAATCCTATAAAAATGTAAGCTGTCACTTGACTTCTGTAAAATTCTCTAGATAAGTATCTTGTCTGCCCAATTTAATGTCCTGTAACTTACTATTTTTTATTTTAAACTGGAGGTTTTATCCTTTCAAGATTGTAAATGTAACATTGTCAGATATGGAGATGTTTATGTGTTAATGTAAAAGACAGTACACAAATAACTGATACTTTGATAAATGTGTTTTTCTGACTTGTGTTTTCTGTGTATGCAAAGGTCAAAATGTGTCTGTAATCTCAGGCTATGTTCATTAACTGAAGTTTAATAATCCATACAATTTACCGCTATGTAACTTAAGGAGCTTCATATAGGATGTTGCATTAATCCTTAAACAAATTATTTGTACTTTTTGAGGTGTCTTTCAGTCTGTGCTGATTTCTAACCCATGCTGCTTTTCTCCCCTGCAGATGGACCCCCTGTTGTGGCTCACTATGATATATCAGACACAAACTCAGACCCAGAAGTGGTAAATGTGGACAATCTGTTGGCGGCTGCAGTAGTTCAGGAGCACAATAATTCTTTAGGAAATCAAGACTCAGGATCTGCCTGGAGAACCAGAGGGCTGCTGAATGAAATGAGTGCTGACACAGGTTGGTTTAAATTGTCTGACGTTTGAGCCAGCATTGCAGTTTGTGTCTTTCTTTCTTTCTTTCTTTCTTTCTTTCTTTCTTTCTTTCTTTCTTTCTTTCTTTCTTTCTTTCTTTCTTTCTTTCTTTCTTTCTTTCTTTCTTTCTTTCTTTCTTTCTTTCTTTCTTTCTTTCTTTCTTTCTTTCTTTCNGCACTGCTGCTGTATTGTTCCCTCTGAAATCGTTGTGCCTGATGGAGATACTGTAAAGTTCATGCACTGACTCTTGCAATCAGTTATTCCCTCCCTCTCTTTCTGTATTTTTATAGTTTATACAGCTGTAAAAGCTCCCTATGTGGATTTTGTGAGAGAACAGGGCAGGTGCTTATTAAAAAGGTCTGACATTTACTCCAGAATACAAGTGATAAAAATTGACAAATATTCCTGCAATGTATTTTTGACACTAATTTTCTTAACTATTTTTTCTTCTTCTTTTCCTTCAAATTACCACAGGGAACTTAGGTCTGGGGTTTTGGTGGTGTTTTGTTTTTTTTTTTTTTTAACAAAAGTGAGCAAATCTTGTTACTGAATGATTGATTATGACAACCCCTGCCACCAGCTAGTCCACTGGTCCTAATCTCATTTTCAGTGTTGGGATTGCCTGTGTAGGTCTNTTGGGCTGGTTTGTTTTTTTTGTTTTTTTTTTTTTTTGTCTCTTTATATCTCTGAAATACAAGCATTAATTCTTCCCATATTCCATCTGCATTTCCATCACTCCTTAGAAAACTGGACAGCCTAGCATCGGGTAAAGATGAAGGGTGAAGAGGTGCTGGCTGGTGGACTTAGCATCTAGAGACAGCAGGGAAATTTCCTTCAGGAATATTGTGGAAAAACTCAGGGAAGTTCGCGTAGCTCACGAACACTGTTCAGCTTCACTAGCAAAAGCGCTAAACAACGATATGAAATACTGCAGTGTTTCGGTTGTTAGCAGGGATTATTTTCTATCAGCTTCATCCCACAGCCTTGTATGCCAACGTTTTGCTTCCTTTCCAGTCACTTTTTAACTCCCATGTTAGGATTTCAGGCTGCACAAGACACCTGGGTCTTGCCTGCCGTGGTGGAGCACAACAGGTTTGCGTTTTGCGCTGTGTTTCCCAAACGTCTCCTGCCATGGGGCACCCACATGGGGAGTGTTGTGGTGGCTCTGAGCTGCTTTTCACTGTCTATAAGGCTTAGAGAAACACAGTTACGTGGTGCTTTGTAAAGAAATCTTCCTTTACTATGGGGTCTGCAAGTCCATGATTTGGATATGAGAATCTCTGTGCATTGTTTTCACCGTGGTCCATGGCTGGATGTTGTTCAAGCCTTTTTGAAGCTTGCCTGTGTTTTCCAAGCTCAATGGTATTTTTTGCAGGGCATCAGCTGACTGATAGCTATTTGACCCCTAGCAAGCCCAGTCCTTTATTAAGGGGTTTATTAAACAATTAGAACGGCTGAAATCCACCTGTATTACATAGCACAATGGATCAGCACACCAAATGAATGTAAGGAAATAAAAAGTAATGTTTCTTACCAAGCTTTCTTCCACTTTTCAGTTAAAATGCTGCAGTGCGGGTAGAAATTTTTTTTTCCTCCTCCACCTACATCCAAGGGGACTTGCAGGTAGAAGAAAACTGGAAACATCAGGAGATTTCTTCATCCCTGGGAGTGTTCATGTGGATTTGGTCCTGGTGCTATGGCCATGTCAGCAGCTGAAAAGATGAATCTCTGTTTTTGCTCATGCATACACCTTACCCTGCAGCCTCAGTATACATCTGACTGCACCTTTGCCAGTGCTGGACTTTTCCTACCAGGTCTAGGGTTGCACACTGGGAAAGCAGAATTTTCCAGTCTTGCATCTGGTTCACAAGTATAATCCTCAGCCAGTATCTAGTTTAGCAGACTTTAAAGAACGTGTTCCCATGGGAAAATAACAACATAAGCAGCTCTATCTAAGTAAAAAATCTTATTACACTATCACATCTTTGTGCATGGGCAAATATTTGGGGCTGTTTTGCAAGCCCTGGTGGTGTAGGGCAAGCAAAACATCACTTTGGGCGTCATCCTAACGTTCGTGCAAAGAAATTAACAGCGTGGGCATGTTATTAGGCATGAAATTTGTGTGGCCAGAGGCTGTAAATCTGTCTGTCTGTGTGCTATAATCCTGATTAACACTCAGCTACGCTTGCCGTATTTACTTTGCTAATCATGGTTTCGCTGCTGCTAATTATCTTTTTGTTGTCTGAACTTTAAGCTATGGTAATATGTGGAAGCTCTTTTGGGACTCCAATTTATACCTCTGGGGATTCTTTTTGGGGCTATTTCAGAGCTGGTCTGCTTTGCCCTTCTGCCAGACATTACCCTGTCAAGAAAAAGAAGGATTGTGTGGCATTAAAACAAGATGTTATGGCCATCCCATTCCACCCCCTGCCTTGGGCAGGGACGCCTTCCACTGTCCTAGGGTGCTCCAAGCCCTGTCCAACCTGGCCGTGGACACTCCCAGGGATCCAGGGGCAGCCACAGCTTCTCTGGGCAACCTGTGCCAGAGCCCTACCACCCTCACGGGGAAGAATTTTTTCCCAATATCCAATCTGATTCTGCCCTCTGGCAGTGTGAAGCCCCCAGCTCGTGAATCAAAGCCTCTGAGCACTTCCATTTCATGTGTCACAGTCTGCCCAGCCACATCTCTTAAAGAAATATCCATGACCCACGTNCATCCCATTCCACCCCCTGCCTTGGGCAGGGACGCCTTCCACTGTCCTAGGGTGCTCCAAGCCCTGTCCAACCTGGCCGTGGACACTCCCAGGGATCCAGGGGCAGCCACAGCTTCTCTGGGCAACCTGTGCCAGAGCCCTACCACCCTCACGGGGAAGAATTTTTTCCCAATATCCAATCTGATTCTGCCCTCTGGCAGTGTGAAGCCCCCAGCTCGTGAATCAAAGCCTCTGAGCACTTCCATTTCATGTGTCACAGTCTGCCCAGCCACTTCTCTTAAAGAAATACCCATGACCCACGTTTGGGCTTTCTGGCAGTCAGTGATGTTTAGCTGAACTGCAGCGATAGGAAGAGACTGTCTGGGCTGTTAGTTTGTTTTGAGTTCAGCTGACATGTTTTTAGTCTCGTGATGGTGGAAACTCCTTCGGGTACCTGGCAGCACATGGCTTTCCTTCCCTTGTTAACGCTGATCCGATCACCAAGGATCTTGGCTTTCCAAAAAATGAACATACAGCCTGGTCTCTCTTCTACACAAGAGCTGTAGAGGAACCTTGGACAAGGAATGGAGGGGCAGGACACAGGGAATGGCTTCCAACTGCCAGAGGGCAGGGCTAGATGGGAGATTGGGAAGGAATCCTTCCTGTGAGGGTGGGGAGGCCCTGGCACAGGGTGCCCAGAGCTGCTGTGGCTGCCCCTGGATCCCTGGAAGTGTCCAAGGCTGGGCTGGATGGCACTTGGAGCAGCCTGGGATAGAGGAAGGTGTCCCTGCCTATGGCAGGGGGTGGGACTGGATGGGCTTTAAGGTCTCTTCCATCCAGACCATTCTATGATTCTATTTGCTTCCATCTTTCCCATATGCTTTAAGCAGTAATTAGAAAGTTTCTCTGATACTTGTTATAAGTTTAATTTCTTCCCTTTGTGTCCTTTACTCTCCCCGGGGGTGTAATCAGTTCTGCATGTTCGCACACCTTTTAAATCCTGTGGATCATTATTGCTTCTCCTCCTCTCATCTTTGAGGAGGTGTCCACTCAAACTAGATACACATAAAATATTCACCTACTCTCAAGTTTTCTGCTCAACAAATGACTCTTCCCCTGTGTAGTACAGCTGAGCAAGTGGTTTTTAAGAAGTAGGTAGTATTACGTACTTCATGGCTGCCCAGCATCCCCCAGGCTAACGATAAAGAGAGGCAGTGGAATTAATCATCTTCTCTTTTTCCTGAAAGGAAAAACAAAAAAAGAGAGAGTAGAAGTTATATCTTTTAATTAATTGATTTTTTAAGAAATCTATTTTCTGTGAGAGAAATAATAATTTCGGCTGCTTTGGGTTTCCCGTGCAAGTATTATCCTGTATGACTCAACAGAGCTTCACTAATTGGGGTGAAGAACCTTCTTTGCAGCACTTGGCAGAAAAGGCAAAAATGTTCCACACTTGCTGTGAGTTTTTAGAGAGGGCTTCTGGTTTGACTGACTGACAAACTGGATGGCATTGAGGAACTGTAATCAAAAAACAGCCCTGTTGCATGTGGGACTTAAGAAAGCCACTTTTTCTTTTCAAGTATTTGTCATAATGTTAGAGCAGATGTGTGAAGCCGCACAGCCAGAAACTGATGAGTTTGCTGTGTTTTTTCACTGATCAGCTTCCCCTAGTTTTTTATTTAAAGAAATTAAATTAATTTTCCTTGATGTGTGGGATGTTTCTGTCCAGACTGTAGGATTCTTTTGCTATAGTATCCCTGTATTTGCTTAGATTGTTTTGTTTCTTGATCTCAGAGAGGTCTAGGGACAGTCTAACTCTTAGCACTGTCCTAACATTTCAGCTGGAAGTTCTCGTTCTTGGTGCAACAATTAGGCTTTGTTCACATTTTTGTGGCTGCACCATCAGAGCTTTTGACACTGGCTAAATCTGGTGGTTTTCCTGTATCAGGTGATGAACTGTGAGTTGAAAAACTTGGTCTAATGAGATTTTCTAATCTCAGTGTTGTTTTGGTTTTTTGTTAGGTTGGGAAACTCCTTTTGCAGCTGATTTCTGAGCCATGTAAGCCATTAAACACTGTCTGTATTCCCATTTTCCCCATCTGTAGGTCGTTTGGATCCAGGCTTCCTTGCAGGTGACAAAACCTCTTGTGGTAATGCCCAGGCCAATGAAGAAATTAACATTGCCTCTTCTGACAGCGAAGTAGAGATTGTTGGAGTTCAGGAACATGCCAGGTATGAGTTACTTTTTTTTGCTGTAATATTACTTTCATTTTCTCAGAATGTCTGTATCACCGAAATCAATAAGGGAAGAACTGCTGGCCTTCACTTCTGTAGTTACCCATCCAGGAGTGTTGCCCAAAAGGCAGCAAATGTTGCACTTTATTTTTCTGTTCTGCTGGTCATGGTGATGTCAGAATGTGTTTTTCTTCAGAAAGTGACCAACTTGATAATCATTCAGAATAAACTTGTGATTCAATATCAGACATTAACTGGCTAAAGATGTGTAGTATAAAAATACCAGATATTGAGGTACTAAGTGTATATACCCCAGGAATTCAGATTTTAAAGGAATATGTGAATATGCAGGTAGCTAAGTGAAAATCTTTATGTGGGTTCTTGTTTCCTTTCAAAATATTAACTCAAGTTTTTTTTATCAGCTTCCACTTTATTTAATTAATCAGTAGGGGTAAAAATGCTATCAGTTTTTCAATGGCTAATGTCATAAGATAGCCCCTTTAGGTTAAAAGTCAGATCATTATGAATCTTAGGTTTAGTTCAAGATTCTAGAGGGGTCAAAAGTAGATGAGGGTGAGGGTGCCAGAAACCTGTCCAGCTGTTCCTCTTGGTAGGCATTTTTTGATGTTACTCTTCATCTTTGGTCTATGGTCTTTCCTTGGCTTAAAATATTATGAAGCAGTTGAACAAAACTGACGTTTTCTTATAGTGTGGAGTGTGAATTCAGTGGAATAAAACTGAGTTAAAACAGTACATAGACAAGCTCCTTCCGAAACTTTTCTGCTGCCTGGTGCTTGCTTGGAGGCAGAAGAGGGGTGGAAGGGACAAATCCTTGTTGTCGCTTCACTGCATCTTTCTTGAGGAAAGAAGAAGGAAGGTGTGCAGGACCTAATTTCCCACGCAGCAAACTCTGTGGATGATGTGGGCACAGCCCAGTGCTGTTGGATGTGAAAAAAAAGGAAATTTTCAGGTCCAGAAAGGAGATTTAGTCTTTGCTTTTAGAACAGTGGAAGTCCTTGTGTGGCCAACTCTTTTGGAAGATGGTAATTTCTTAGGAAGCAGCTCTCCTGGCTCTTCACGCAGCAGAACCCGGGGCTTGGAGGGTCTTTGTGCTGATGGTCAGGGATGTGGACTCACCCTGCAGGTGTAAATCTGTACAGCACGGCACACAGCACCCTTGTGTTGCTGTCCCCTCTTTGAAAGCTTTCCGTGCTGCTGCCTCAATAATACTCACCCTCTACGGGAATGGAAATGTAAACTAAAAGCAGAGTTGCTGTTTAAAATGACTTTTAGTAGCTGTGGACTGAAATAACTTCAGCAAATCAGACCGAAAGCACTCTTCTGTGCTTTCCTGTGTTCCTGCACCCATCTCCCACAGACCAGTGTTTGCTGCCTCCCTTGAATACTCACTCACACATTTCAGTTGTTTGAATCCTATTTAGAGTTTTATTTCTCTTGCAGGTCTAGGCTTGCAGTTATGAAGTATTGATGGGCTTCTGACAGGGTTGTCGTTTGGACAAGGGTTAGGTTTCTGACTGGTATTTTCTGCATGCTTAGTTAGTGTGGTGTTTGGATCCTGGTTTTTATCGTGCTCCCTGTTCCATGTCATCGTTGGGCTGGTGTGAGTTGTGACACCCTGGAGTCTGTCCATCATTTGTAGTTCTTCGGATTGTTAGTGAATTGGTGCTGTTTCTCATCACTGGGATATTACTTGGCATCTACTTAGGACACCAAGTCATGTTTTTCAGTTTATTTAATTTTTCACTGGTAGAGTTTTTCTTGAAGTCATGCATGCATATGAACCAGTTTTCCTCTGGTTTTTCCTAGGAGGTTTTTTTTTTTGTATCCCTCCTTTTTTTTTTTTTAATTGCCTTTACTTGGTACCTTCCATTAGCGGCAGATTGGAAGCATGTTCCCTGAGCTCATGTTTGACTGAATGTTTTGCTGTTGGCTGCTTGCCTGACTTGTTGGAGAATAAACACTTATTTTTCCGAGGTATTGTTCCTGTGAGATAATTTATGGCTTGGTTTTTGTCATCTTCAGGAAGAAAAGTTAGTCTTAGCTTTGCCTAAACACTGAGGACTGTTCTCGGAATGAGGCACCACAGTCCCAGAGACCAAACACCGTATTTTATTTGCTCTATCTACAAGCTTTTCTTGCCAGTTTGATAAAAAATATTTCTCCTTAAAAGAAAGCTTTAAAAGAAGGAACTCCCATACATTTGTTAGAGTTCCGGGGTCTAATCGCTAATTCTATAGTATCTTTGATACTATATCAAAGTAGATATATACTTTGACTATGTATTTTAAAGACTGAAGAAGTAATAAAAAAGCCATTCTGAACATCACATCTAAACCTAAGCAGCCTATCTGAGAAGGCAATGAGACATTTATATTCAGAGAAGTTACCGCTCAGAGAATGAGATTTTTCATTCTATATCGTGAAACTCCAACCAGAAGCAAGAGAGCTGAGCATAACGTAAGTAGTTTTGGAGAGAATAAATAGCACCAACTTAAATTGGAATAAATAAAATGTAGATGTCAGGGGTATTTGATCAGTGCAGGAAATTTGAGTTCCTGAAATACACTTGCCTTCACAAAGAAATGGGAAAAGGTTACCCCAGCAGCCAGAACACCTCGTGTTCATCCGTGCAGCCAGGAGCAGCTACAGGCACCACCAGTGCTTATGAGAGCAAAACAATTTTTGGAGCACTAGGTATCAAGTTTTACTAGTGCCTGTGTAGGATTTACAGCTGGAAATGGAGTGATCATCCTAAAGCCTCTAGTAAATTCCTGTCATCACTTCATCATATAGCAAAATTACTCTACCTTTCATTTTGCATTTCTTTTTTCTAATTGCTATTAACTTGTGCTTCATTTGTCGTGTATTTACTAGGGATATAATAGGTAGAAATGCTGTGGGAATAGGTGCCTGTGTACCTTGCTCCAGCAGGGCACTGGAGCTTTATCTTCAAATGCACCTTTTAGTCTCATTGGCTGTAGCTACTTAAAGCTTAAATGTTTTGCTGAAGTGGGGCTGAACTGTTGTCAGTGAACATTTCGCAGCATGTTTGTAATTTTCAGTTAAGACCAAAACAAAAAAAATCGGATATAACAGGTGTAATAATGTAATTAGCAAGATCTCTTTTGCAATTATTGTAATGAAAGTATCATTACCTCCTTGTTTTAACATGGCTTTGATTTAGTATTGCAATATAGCTTTTCTTTTTGTCTCAGGCAGCCTCACTTCAAATTTTACTCTTTTTAAAAAGTCCAGTGGGTAAAGCTCCTAGCAGGAAATTGTGCATGGTACTACACACGGTGGGGCAGATTTCCTCAAGATCTTTGGGATCCACGCACATATTTTTTAAGGAATATCACATTACACCCGCCGGCATTCCTTTAGAATAATTTAATCCCCACCAAATCCCCACATTTAAATTTAACTTTGTTCACTGGGTGCTTGAGATGCCACGGACTCTGCAAGTGGAGAATCCAGTTTGGAGGGGGACGTGCTAACCAGATAACGATAGAGCCCCGGCGGTGGGGATGTCGTGGCTGAGCTGAGCAGTGTCCCTGACGCCGCGTGTGTCCCTCTCCTCGCTGCAGGTGCGTGCATCCCAGGGGAGGGGTGATCCAGAGCGTGTCCTCCTGGAAGCGCGGCTCGCCGTTTGGGAGCGCCCAGCCCGCGCAGCCATGGACAGCAGTGGCTCCCCAGCAGAACTGGTCCTCGCCCCCAGAAGTGGTGGACCTCACTCTGGACGAGGACACCAGGCGCAAATACCTCCTGTAACGCCGCGTCACTGTGCTCCTGCCCCCTCCCCTCCCGCCCTCCCTGCCACAGGAGTTGGGTGGTGGAAGCATCACCTCCAGCGGCCCCGTCCTTGGCACTATGGAACCCAAACCCGCGGCGTTTCTCCACGTCCACAGGAATGTAGTATGGTTTCAGTATCGCTTCAAATGGTTTTGCCTTCTCCAAGGAGGATTCTTGCCCAGAATGAAGAGCACCAAATTTAAAACACAGTTGTCTGCAGTTACTAACGTGCGTGTGTGTGTATATCTGACGAAATAACTGCGTGCAAATTTACACCCTCCCACCCTCCCCCACCTCGCGACTCCAGGACTTTTTTAATTTATCAGCATCTTGAGTTTGTTAGTAGAAGTTAGTGTGTTGCTGTGTGAGCATCAGTGATTTTGAGAAATGCTGTGTCCTCACTGATTTCAGCAGAACTGGAGGGTATTCAACACTTCCAAAATTTGGGCCAGGAGTATTTTTACCCAAGCTGATTTGGTTATGTTACCAGCAGGAGGGATTGTCTATAATGCAAATGGTCCGTAACAAGTGCACTGAACAGCTTTTAATTAAAGCATTTTTATTTTCAATGTAATTTATAGTTTATACTCTTCAGTGCTGAGTCTTCTGTCTCCTTGACTACTGTGTTTCACTGGTCAATTCCCACAGCTTGGAATGGCTAAAATAGTAATAGTAGTGACTTAGGAACAGCTGATCACTGCAAAAGCAAAAGGAAAATGTAATAAAAAGGCCCAGCATTCCTCTCCTTTTTAATTATAGCTGGACTTTTTAACCTTTATCTAAGTCTTGCCTGGAGCAGATGAAGAAGAGAAGTGAAATGTTTTACTCGTAGTCCCCGTTCCTACTGCTGCCTGTTTGTGTCATTCACCATCTCAAAAAAACAAACAAACAAACAAACCAAACCCAAATCCCAAGCAAATTCCAAAACTCCAGCCTGGCAAAGGGCTGTTCAGCTGGGACCCATTCCTGGAAATTATGGGGCCACTCAAGTGCTTAAAACTCTGTCCTAAAAAATGTTGCAGGATCAGGGTCAGAAACTAAGGTTGTGGATTTTCAAATTTTTTTTTTTTTTTTTAATTAGTAATCTGCACCATTTCCCTGGCTTTCAGTCATGTCTCTCATGCTAGTTTTGGAAATGCCGTGATTCAGGAAACGCTTCCTACCAGAATATTTACCAAACTCAGTGGAACTACTTTAGTGGGCTGCAGTTTCTGTGGTGTATATGGAAATTCCTGCCCCTCATCTGTCATTTTGAGCCTTTCCCAAGGCAAAAAACCAAAGATTAGACTTTAACAAGATGATGTTACTCACTTTAAATGTCTACTGTGCAATTGAAACATTCCTTCATATTCCGGATGTTTCTATTGGGAATTTTGTACAGCTCTGGCATTGGATTTTTTACTATTTAAAGCTGAACAGGGGTGGTCAGGACATGGGAAGTTCTGCTTTCCTTTTGTGTCGGCTGGTTTTAAAATTTATTTGGCTTCCCATAATTTCATCTGTGGGCAAAATAAAAAAAAAATTACAATGGAATTAGCTGTGTTGTCACATAAAGGAAAAACAGCCCAGCAGGGGGGTACGGTTAGTAACAAACATCTGTTTCTTCGTAAGCAGAACGGCTCATGCTGCACATTGCAGAACAGCTAGGTAAGGATTGATATTCCCACTCCCAGCTTTCTAGAACATTGAACGTAAGTGTCTTGCATGGCCAGAAAAATACCTGTGGTGTTTTTAGTGACTGATTCCTTTCTGTGGGAGGGAGGGAGGGAGGGGAGCGTGGATGGAGCCTGTTGGCCCCGCAGCGGGAAAGGGCCCCGTGCTGCTCTGCCCATCCTTTCTCGTCGCGTTTCCATCACCTGTGGGCTCACACCAAGGTAACTTTGGAACAGGCACCTCCTGTGGCTGCTTCTTCCCGTTTCACAGAGTCTCCAGAAGATCAGTTGTGAAGAAAGCTGCAGGGACCTGTTTGCAGTCCCTCCGTGAAAAAATGCAAACTAACTCTCCTTGTTTTTCGGTTTGTATATGATGTGACTTCCACGTGTACATAAAAGCAACTGCCTCCTAACCAAACTTCCCCCAATTGTGCACTGTGTTTGTTTAAACAGCTCATGTATGGTAGTCCAATGCAGGTTTTCTTTTATTTAAAACACTATGTATTTTCTCTTAACAAATTTCAAGGGTAGTGATCTGAAAAACACAGTCACTGGATAGGTAGGAAACGGTTTGGGTTTGTTTCTTTTAGTATTATTATTATTTTTTTTTTAATTTCTATTTTTTAAAAAGAGCAAAAATGTGCCTGCGTGGTTTTTGCTCGTCTCAGCAGGAAAGAGAAAAGTTAGCCATTGTATGGCTGAGAACCAGTGCACTTGGGGCCTGGTCCAGAACCCACTGGGGTCGATGTGGGGCTGCCCATCAACTCCAGTGTGCATTGGCTCGAGCCCTTCAGGGTTTAGCAGTTTTCCTGAATTGCTGGAGTGTGAACTTGGAATCTTCTATAGTGAAGACAAATCATTGCTCAGAATATAAATGTTTTAAACGTGCGACTCTAGTTAAAAATAAAATTTGATTCTTCTCGACACTCACTATTTAGTTCTCATTTTCCATCTAGTATTTAATGGTCTTTGGAGAGAAATA